>JAQGAO010007619.1:0-11132 GCA_034697705.1 Ommatoiulus sabulosus
CTCTTAGGTGTGAAGTATACTATTTTAAATATTGAAAAACAAGGAGAGATTTTTAAAATTAATTAATTAAAAGATATGAACAAAATTCGTGTATTGCTCAAAGTTTGGTAAACAAATATGCAGTTTATTATTAAAAATATTAATATAATATTATTAGTAAGAGGGATGGACTTGGTATAATGACACTAATTACCTTTTGTGGCAAATTGTTATTGGAACAAAAATATATTTTATATAAGTGATTCACGTAGGATATCTTTTGAATGTGATCTGTAGATACTGTACAGAAATGTTTGGGTTTTAATTCCTCTGAAAGAACCTACAATCAGTATGGATAAATTACCTCACGTGTTTATAATAATGTCTTATAATAATAATGTCTACTAATTTGGAATGGCCGAATTCCAACCCATTTGGGGGAATTCCCCGCGTTTTTCCAGTTTTCAATATTAATCAAATTCTTCGGTGCAAAAATATATTTTGCACCCCCCTTTATACTCCCCCTGGGAGTATTTCCCAGGGGGGCGGCGGTTGGTCCTCAACGCCCCCCAAATTTTCCTTGGACCACAAACGCCACCTTAGATCTCTTCAACGCCCACAGGGGGGCGGTACCGCCCACTTTGGGAACCATCGCTTTAGAGAAAAGCGACGTTTCGACGCCATGCGTCTTTATTGAAGCCTAAACAAGTTCCAAGTAAAACAAAAGTTACAAATTTAACGTCAATTTAACTATAAGGAAAGTACACAAATAATAAAAGCATGCAAGAAAAAGCTAATTGAAAACACACAAAAACAAAAAAACGCTCACCCTGACTCTGAATCGCATAATTTCTTTTGGAATGTCACGCTTCATTTATAGATCGTACAATTGTTAATGATTACGAGTACATGTCGCTATTATTAAGGATTAGTGTATTTCACAATTACATCTACTGCATTTAATTTTTGTTCTTATGAAATATATATTCAATGCCTCGTATTGATTGCCTTAAACAATGTAGGCTATACTTACACTCAGATTTCACGCAAATAAACTAACCAGTTCAACGGGAACGCGTATATTGGTTTAATTGACATCATGCCAATATCATTGTGATCACATCCGCATTTTGTAATGCATGTGACCTCATTGAAACATGGCATAAAGACAAAATTGAGCGATGTAATTTGAGAAGTATAACCAATAGGCTACAATTTTCTTTCATTTATATATATATATATATAAATAGATGACTTTGTGTCTGTATGTGTTTATGCGCTCTTAAACCACTCATTTCTTAATTTAAAAGTCTCAATTTGCTCCAACCCTTTAACATATGTGGGATGGCCCTTTATAGTTGGAAAATGGGCCAGCCACCCAATTCTCCGCCATTTTGAGCCTTGATGTGCATGCATGCAAGAACCACAAAGCCCTTCGGACCATGCCGAATTGGACCAATGCCTTATTGTTGTTGGTTGATATGGGGCACCATAACAAGTTAGCGGCTTTTATAACTATAACTTCTTCCATAACAGTTCAGGTTTCAGGGCATTAACGATGTAAATTGTAAAACAGCAACGAAAGTAGACACTCTAAAATCCAGGCAAAGTCCAAAAAAATTCTAAATATTAAAAGTATACATACATGCATACAGTAAAACCTCGATTTTATGACCTAATTGGTGCCAGAGGTGTTTCATATAATCGAAATGTTAAGATAATCGAGGTTGAAATTCAAAACAATAGAAAATCAATTTTTAAGAAATAGGAAACGAGCCAATTAAGTATTCAAAGTTATTTTATCACATTACACGTACGTGTATATCACTTTTGTTTGGCAGATTTGAAAAAATCATGAATCTTCTTCTGTTTCACCCTCTATTTTTTTTGTCAAAGCCAAATCCCTTATTTTTTTAGTTGAAATAGCTGGACTACTGCAACGAGCAGTCCTCAAACGAGGTACCCTAATGTATTTGATTCATTTTCCCAAGGTTGAGGCCTGAGCCAGCCAAAAACGCACGGTGCGGTTGGCAGGAGACTCATCATATAAAATATAATCCAGGTTTTACTGTATATAGCAAAAATAAAACTTGAAATTCATAGTAGGCTATCGTAACATAAAAGCCGAATTTTCAACTAAAATTGATGCCTAAACTGTGCTAGAAAACGTTTTAGGAAACATATCCGACCTATATAGGACACTTCGTTTCAACTCCGAACGGTTCAAATTTCATACATGTACCTGATATTTAGATTAGATGGTAAAAACCATTTACGATACGTATTAAAATTCAGGGCTTCTGTAAATATTGAATTTGAGTCGTTAGTAGTTTATGAGCCATTGTCACAAATTTACAAAATATCGACCAAGTGTTTGATTGTAACCATATGCCCCGGCATTGAGCTGAATTTTGTTTAACGAAGAAAGTAAACATTTTAACGATGAAAAGTTGTTAATTTCTTTCTGGCTATAAGCCGTCCCCAGAGGAAAAATCCATTCATGGATGTATGGATATCCACAAAAATCATATGGATAATTATGGATATCCATTTGACTTTCTTCCTTTATTATGGATATCCATTTCACTTTCATCCTTTATTATGGATATCCATATAAATTTAAGCCAGACCAGAGACCAAAGAGAGACTAACTCGCTAAGGGTATGAGACCCTTCAGGAGTAGGGCTAGAAGTTAGTGAATTATATGTATGTGTATATAAAAAAAAAGAAATATATATATATATATATATATATATGTTCCCTTTAACTATGAGTGCTAATACGCGGTTTCAAAATGGGCTTTATATCAAACCTGGCATCCTTGTAATTGATCCGACAATCTCATGTGAGATATGATTTGTACCCTAAGTTGAGTGTGTGTCATTGTCTTCATTTGTGCTGTTGCATTCTTCTTCTGGGATAGCTGCATTTTTTATTTACCTCTTCTTAGTTCTTACCTTTCCCTTTTCTTGTTCAGATGCATTTTTCTTCTCTCCATTCCTTTTCCTTCCTTTTCCTTACCCTTACCTTACTTTTTCTTCTTTTTTGTAGAGTTTAGTGAGTTAGTTTGCATCAGTAGATAAGATAGTATTGATAGAGGACGAGTTATTCAACAATTCTTTAGAGTATATAGTAGCCATTCGAATAAATAGCCACATATAGGGTTCGTGTATGTTATTCAGAAAAGATTCTAGGCAGTTTAAGTTAGAGAGAGCGGTGGGAAGTTTAGTGTTATCAAGGAGTGCTTTTAAACGGGGGTCGTTGCATTCTGTGAGTAGGTGGTACCAAGTTGGGGAGCCCGTATGGCATAAAATGCAAGGTTCAGTGAGGATTGGTTGGAAGGTTCCTGGTTTGATGAATATTAAGTAAGGATTAGCTCTGAGTTGAAATATGAATTTTTTTTAGGTTGAAAGGGATATGGAGATCTAGGTAATGCGGTTGATTGGGTGTGCAGTGGTTGATAAATTTGTAATGAGGGTGGTGGAGTGATTGTCTTATGAAATTGTTTAGTGTGTCTTTATTGTCTGACAAGATCTTCGAGATTGTTAACAAGGCGCAGGTGTCAATTTGTGTGAGAGTAAGCTTTGAAACTTGGTCTTGGGAAGGGTTTACAACAGCCAGGATAAAATATTTGAGGATCTTGTAGTTATCTGGGGGTTTGTCTAGCCAGTGTAAAAAGATTCTTTGTGACAGAGAGGGATTGGGGGTGGAACCGCATATCTTCCAGTATTTAAAAGTTAGATGGGTTAGTGTAGCATTAATGGGTGTTAGGTTTAGTTCGTTACTAATTATGTAATGGGGCGTACTAAAGTCGAGGTTAAAAATTCTTCGATAGAATCTTTCCTGGATGTTGGCGAATATATCAGGTTTTGACCAACCCCAGAACACTGCGTTGTAAGTTAGAATAGGTAGTAGCAGGTTGTTGAAAAGTTTAGTATGGGTATGTATATTATTTAATTTCTTGTTTATGAAAAGTCGAAGAACTGTGTGCATTTGGCTTTTGAGTTTGTTTTTAAGTATTGCGATGTGCTTCGTGAACATACCATTGCATTGAAGGGTGATACCGAGATACGGCCATTGTCTCACTAATTCAATATTGGAGTTATTCCAGGTGAAGGTGTTTTTCGGTGAGGTTCTTGTGCCTCTTGCAAAAATGAGGATCTTCGATTTATTGAGATTGAGTGATAGTTGGTTAGTAGATAGGTATTTGGATAGTGATGTGATTAATGCAAGCAGGTTTCTTCTCTTGTCAGCTATTAGGATTATGTCGTCGGCATACATTAGATTTGAGATTGAAGTGCCCAAGATTGAGCAACCTAGGTGTTTGGGTAAGTGTGCCGGTAAGTCACTCAGAAATATTATGAAAAGTTAGGGGCTGAGTGGGTCTCCCTGAAGAACCCCGGAAGTTTGGCGGGTTGGGAAGGTCGGGCCGTCAGATGCACGGGTTTCAATAGTTAATTGGGCATAGAAAGTCGATATGTTATGAAGTAGTAAGGGCGGGAAGCCAAAAGCTTTTAGTTTAGACCATAGGATTTGATGATTAACAGAGTCGAATGCTTTTGATAAATCTGCGAGGAAGGTGAATGTGGCTTTGCGTGGTTGGGTATTATTAGTTTTTATAATGGAATTTAGAAGGAGAATGTGGTCTTGAGTCCCTTTGCCTTGTTGGAAGGCTGCCTGCTCGGGTGGGATGATTGAGTTGGTAAGTGCCCATTTTTTAACTCTATTGGCTATGATTGTCATGTATAGCTTGACCATCGAGGATATAAGGGAAATAGGCCTGTAGTTATTAGGGTCCTTAGGGTCTCCTTTTTTAAGTATAGGGATAATTAGAACCTGTTTCCAGGAGTCAGGAAAGTCGTGACTGTGTAATATATTATTGAACAAGGGTAACAGGAAGTTCATAAAGTAATCTGGTGTGTTAAGGAGCATCTCCGGTAAAACTAGGTCTTTACCTGGAGCTTTGCCTGACTTTATGTGCCTTTGGGCTTCCGTTAATTCGAGCAAGGTTATTGGTTGTTCCCAGTTATGTTGTGTTATTAAATTATCTGTTATGTTGGCCGCTAAAGCTAGCTTTTTTATATAAGACGCAAGTTTTCTGTGTGGTAGTTTTGGTGGGGGCGTGTATAAATCCTTAAAATGTCTTTCCCATGTCTCTCGGTCTATGGGCGTTATCTTTTTGAAATAGGTATGCTTGTATTTTCCAATAAGGAACCAGAATTCTGAAGAGTTTTTGGCATGGATAACTTTTGCATGCCAGTCGAGAATGAATTTAGTTTTTGTATCGTTGCATATTTTTTTGTGGTTATATTTGGAGTTTAGGAGGCGACTAAGGGTGAGTTTGTTGGGGATCATGAGGAATAGCTGGGTTGCCGCTGCGACCTCTCTTTTGGTTAGGATGCACGATTTGTTGAACCAGGGGGCTTTGTTAGGTTTTCTTGGCTGCCGGTTAGTAGTGCTCAGGAGTCCAACCTCGTTGGCTGTTGATATTAAAGCGGCTAAGAATTTTGTGTATCGGCAAGTGGGGGAAAGAGTTTGGATTTCCAGGTTTTTAGTTTTTTCCTGTAGGATGTTATGGAATTTCTTATTAACGTGATTTTTCCAAATTATTTTGGGGAAAGATGGGCTTTGTTGTGGTTTGGGATCTTGGAAGCCTGTGGCGATGAAGGTAGTTGTTATGGGAAAGTGATCGGAATTGGGTAGGGGAAGGACCTTAAATTCTTTGATGTATGGTAAGGTTGTTTTGCTTATAATCGAGTAGTCAAGGACACTAAAAGTTTGCTGATTGTAGTATGTGGGAGCGCCATTGAGGTCCCCTGTAGTTCGTCCGTTGAGGACAGTGAACTGGGTATCGTCTAGAAGGGAGCTTAGCCATTTACCTTGTCGGTTTAGTTTAGTATCAGTGGAGTTTCTGGTTTCGATGATGTTTGGATTAAGGTTATGGGTTGTTAAGATGTTATTTTTATTTGATGTACGTGCATTGAGGTCTCCTGTGATTAAGAAGGGAAGTTTGCTGTATTTATTGATAAGTGAAGTGAATTGCTTTTGTAGCTGGGAGTTCATGCTGTTAGGTAGATAAACAGATAAAAGTGTAAATGTAAACTTGCATTGCTTATGGTTTAGTTTGATTGCGATCCAGTGTGGTGTGTTAATGTCTTCAGAAGATTCTAATTTATTTTTGTCGTAAGCAATTGCAAGGCCTCCTGATGGGCGGCCTTTAAGGCTGGTTCTTGTAGCTGGTGCGTAGATGTAATTGTATTTGTCCGGAGGGAGGGTAAGGGGTGATGTGGACCAAGTTTCGGAGAAACAGACCACGTCGTGGTTGCATATGATCTCGGTGGTTGTGGGATCAATGTAAAAGGATTTTATTCCATAGATGTTCCAGGACAGTATCCGGATTTCCTTCTGTATTGGAGTCATAAGGTTTGTTATAAGTTTTTTTGAGGTGAAGATCTTAATGATGAAGGTGTGGGTATGGGTATGTCAATAGGAGGGTAGTTTAGATTGTAATTGGGTTGAGTTGCATCTTGGGGTGGTACATATTGTTGTTGGGCAATTGGGGTGTTGTTTGGATATGTTAGAGGAGCATTTGGCATGCTTTGGGGTGAATCGGGTGCTTTCGTTGGAAGAGCCCAGTTTGGAGTAGGTGAGATTAGGTTGGTTGTCAGATCAATTGTATATTTTGTGTCATTGTAGATCAAATTGCCGTCTGACATTTTGGCTAGTTGACCTAGTCTTTTAAGGTGTAATAGATGAGGGAGTAGTAATTTACGCTTACTCAGAGTAATTTTACAAAAACTATGTGCTAGACCCAATTTGGAATAACCGGTGATGGCATGAAGTCGCTGTATGTTGTTTATGAAAGATGAGAAAAAGAGGTCATGTTCCTGTCTATGGTTGAATTTTATTATTATGGGGGGTGAGGGTCTATTAGCTGAAGGTCTGTTTAAGGGGTGTACTGCTTCAAGTTTGATGTTATTATGATTGGGGAGGTTCAGGTCGGCAAAAAGAATTCGTATCTGATTCTCCCAGGTGTTGTCGGCAGGTGGTGGGGGAAGGTTGAAAACCACGCACGATTCGCGTCGCGAGTAGTTCTCAAGTTCCTCCATCTTGTTGTTGAGGGCAGAGATTGAGGGGGCCAGGGAATGGTCGCTGAAGGTTGTAGGCTGCAAGTGAGTGCGGATACTGGAGATTTCAGACTCAATTTTTTCGAATCTGGCTTCGGAATAGGCTTGAAAGTTAGAAAAGGAATCATGGAGGTTTTGGAATTTAGTTTCGACGCTGGATTGCATTAGAGTTATGGACGCTTGTAGGTTGTTAAGAGTTTGGGGGAGATTTTTTAGCGTTTCATCGTGCAGGGTCTGCTTATCTGAGATGCGCTGGAGAGAGTTTAGCATATTTGTCATAGTGCCTGCTATTTGGTTAAGGGGGCCGTAATTAGCTTCAATAGGGCTTTCCGAGGCTTTCCTCTTAGCTGAATTAGGAGTTTGAGATGCGATTAAGGAGGGGTTTTTTGGTGTAGAGTCTCTTGTGGGTGGTCCTGGGTTAGATTCGATACCAGATATAAGTAGGGATGATGATATTAGGAATTTGCTATGCATGCATAGTTCAGGGAAGGATTCTGAGTTGGTGTAAGTAGGGTTAATTGTCTGGGTTTGCGGGTATGATGGATGGCTGGGGCTTGGGTTAGATTGGGGGTGTGAACATTGGTGCCATGTGTGAGAAGGAGTAGCATACATACGAATAAGGAAGTACTGAGTGTAGAAGTTGTCATACCCCTGATTTTATCTTTGAAGTGCGTTCCACTGTTGAAAATGCCTGAGGTTATCCGATGCTGTAGGAATGTGGTTCCCATTTTGTAAATTTTACTGTGGAAATTGAAGCACTACGTGAATTATGCGCTGCTTGAAAAGACTAGAAATAGTACTTACCTTGGTTAGCCTACCTAATTCTTCTCAGCGAGAATCTCCGTCTGTTAGATGATTGAGACAAGGCAGCTTTGCAAGCGGTGTATAGTATAAGTTGGCCAGATAGTGTGGTTTACACTTAGTCCTGGTGGTAAGTTAGAACCGCTTTCCTAGATTGTTAGGGCTTAAAAGGTTCAAGCCTAGTTCTTTGGTTTGTAAGGTATTAATATGAATGTGTTTGGAATTAATCAAGTTGCGATCGTTAGTGTTGTCTTAAAGGACTGCTCTAGCAACGAGCTAATTTTGTGTTGCTGTTATTGTGAAGAAAAGTCGTCAAGTGTGGCTAGAAGTACTCTAGACACAGCTTTGGGCGAGACCGCTAGGACCGCGCGCTCCCGTGCAGGCCGAGTAGATTGCCAAAATATTCGGCTTTTGTTTAAATTGTGTTTGTTAGTTTTATGTAAGCGTGTATATGTTGAGTGCTTAGCTATCCTACTTACTTTATCTTGTTTCCGATGATGAGAGTAAACAAACGCGAAATAGAAAAAAAAGGAAAAATCAAATCGGCACTAGTAAGCACGGAGCAAAGTTGAGCACGACCAGTCAGCTGGGACCCCTGGCAGCAATTTAAGCCATCATAATGGATATCTATAACAACTTTATCCACGGTCATGGATATCCATAACAACTGTATCCATTGTCATGGATATCCATAGTGATTTCGTCCATTGACATGGATATCCATAATACCTTAATCCATAATCTCCAATATCCTTAATAATGTATTCCATGTAAATGGCTATCCATTATAACTTCTCATGTTAATCCATAAGTATGCATTGCACAAATGGAGCGGAAATATGAAATTTTTATCAATTGGTTAGTTTTTGGTATATATATTGTGAGCAACATTGTCATCTGAATAGTTTCAAAAATGTTAGGAAATCTATAAAAGACTTCATTGGATATCCATTTTGTGCCCAAGAAATAATCACCTATAACCTGGAAAAAATGATGTCATTTTTTCTTTAGAAATGACCACCCAAAAGCTGGCAAAAAACGACGTCATTTTTTGGTCGTTTTTTCGCCCAAGAAACGTCCACCCAAAACCTGACCAAAATTGACGTCATTCTTTGGTCGTTTTTTCGCTAAAGAAATGACCACCCAAAACCTAACATAAAATTAAGTCTTTTTTGGTCGTTTTTTGCCCACAAAATGAACACTGTAAAAACGGCCTTAAATAACGTAATTTTTTGGATTTTGGCACCCAATAAGGTGCCAAAATAGGAATTTTTAGCATTATTGGCTGTCAATTTATTCAATTTTTTTCCCCTCTACACGATCATTAGTACCCCTATTATACCCTTTTTTTAAATGGTATTTAAATTTGACAATAATTTGCCATTCTATATGCATTATAATAGTTTGCATCTTTTCATTTTACCGTTTATGCATCTTTACAAGCCATTGTGCATGCGCATTAGTTTATCAGACCTTCGATTCCTCTTCCCTACCATCTTAAGACCCCTTCAAGTTGTGAGTCTGGATAGCGCAGTGGATAGCGTGATGGCTCCGTAGATGGTAGGTCGCAGGATCGAAACCGGGTAAGGTTCAACAATTTATTTCCAAATTAATTCTATCACTGTATGTCAATTACAAGTAGAATTGGAGCATTAGAAGTCTCTCAGGCTGGTAAATAATGTGATTTTTTAATTTTTTGATTAAATTTCTCATACATGACGTTCGTTTTAGGACTAAAAAAATTTCCATAGGTCTATATGGATATCCATTAGCCCACTTATCCATATATGGATATCCTTAACCAATTCTCCATACTGTGCATATCCATATATGGATTTTTCCTCTGGGGATGTCCATTAAATCCGGTATATTTATTGCCTTATCTCACATTTGTTTGCTTTTTTAAAGAAAAAGTATCAAGTTTTCCTCGTTTTAAATGCTTTTTGCCTCTTACTCATGTTGTCAGTGATTTTTTTGATCTAAATAACACGATCGGCTGAATTATTCGAGAACCACTAGGGTTAAAGCAGGATGTATGGTGACTCATCCGTTATCTGGTCACTTTATAAGATACATTAGCAATGTAAAAATTGCAAAAAAGACAACACATACTAGGCACTTTACACAATAGACAGGTGGCCACTATACAGAGAATTTTTACGAAGGAAATGTACACTAGAAACACAAAACACTAAAAAATTAGTCAACATGAACAGGTAGTCACCATTCAAAAGTGTTCACTTTTCCAGGTTTTAGTGTATTTGCTGATTATATGTTTGTATAGAAAAACTGATTTGTTTATATTGGGGAATACATTATTGATAACTCAATTTCCATGCTAGTTTGCTCACTTTTAGACACTTAACATCAGTGTTGATACCAGTAATATTATACTTACCCAAGAATTTACCCATGGCAGTACCATGCCAATTGTAAAGACAGTGAACACTGGACCTCCTGTAATACCATTAATGGCGAAGCTTAGCTGTAAGGGAAACGCATCTTGTTTGGTATCGAATTATTAAAATTGCGTATGAGAATAACAATATAATGACTATAAAATTAGTAAGATTTAGTTTACACTGAGTGTGATTGATAAGTAAAAAACGTACTTGCATTATGCCATCTATGTTCTGAACGACCAAGACAAGGGCAACGCACAGTACTCCATACACCATTGCTGTAATTTTTTAAAATAATATATTACAGTAAATTTACATATACATTGTATAGTTCAAATAATTTCTTCTATAATGCAGACCTCATCGGAAATAAATCAAAGTCATATTTAGTATATAAACTGCTGTGCAAATTTAGCGCATCGCCTACGTTTTTGTAAATAACATTATATCAACACATGTAATAATTTAATATTGGTTATATTCTTAATTAATAGTCATTTCTGAGGCATTTAGGATGGTCAAACATTGAGTTCAAAGATCAGAATGTCAAAAAAATGTCATAGCACTGATCACTGCACCATTTCCTAATTTGCTATCTGTGAGAGTTTTGCAGTTTTTCCTCCCTGTAGAACGTTTAAATGTATTTTAGTGATTAGTGTACGCCCTTAGTTGTTGTTTAATTTGAAAAAATGGATGGTGACCATCATGCATTGGACGAGAATTCCGTGAAAATTGTATCATTGTCTGGTGTAGGCATGAGCCAACGTGCCATCGCACAACACCTAGGAATCAACCAATCCTCTGTGTCAAGGGCTCTCTCACG
>JAQGAO010007620.1:0-11129 GCA_034697705.1 Ommatoiulus sabulosus
GAATATTTGAAATTTCTGGAGGAACCTCGGTAAAGATCAAGTAAAAATGACGCTATTGTTTTTTGGAAGTTCCAGTCCAAAAACAAGAGCGTTTTTTTAATTGACCTTTGCCAATATGTACATTCTTTGCGCCCTAGCTATTTCCGACACAATGTGGGCAGGTGGTATGGGGTAAAGTAAAAAATGGGGAAATTTTTTTAAGTAAGTACAGCCCGGGCAATACCGGGCCTTCCAGCTAGTATGGTAATATTTGTTGCAAGATAACCAATTTGGCAACAATTTTGGATGCTAAATTGTAGGGATGATCGTTAACTCCCAGTTTTCCATCCGTTTTGTTTGTAAACAGTCATTTCCATAAAGGTCATGTATCCAACATCTTAAAATTGAACTTCATCGACAAAGATCTGACCTTATTGATTACCATTGCCCATCAATTGGATTTAGTGGAAAACTGGTCTAAGCAAAGAAGCGGAGCTGGTCAATTCCTCTCAGCTACAGATGTCAATATGATTGCTAGGAACAGGAAGCTGGTCATGCCTTCTCTCCCTCTCTTTCTCCGAGTAATGAGTTGCGACACGAACTACCCGGATGTCTTTATTCGTGGTATTGATCAGCCTTCAGACGGGCATTACCGAAGAGAAGAATCAATGGGAATGGTCTTAAAACAGCTCGTTATTTTTACTGATGCTCACGACGTAATTTGATAGGTCGCTCGCCAAATCCTTTTGCCAAGCATTAAGTTTTCAGACGAAGGTCCAACAACATATATCGATGGCGGCTTCATCCGCAGGGCCTCCGAGAATCCAACATTGGCCTAGGCCTTAAATCCAGCATAATTATTGCTGATATTGATTGTGAATCGGTGGTCAGCGCCGCAACAGCTTCTTGAGCGGAGACAGGCTCTTAGTAAACAATGGAGGGAAGTTATTTATGTACGCAACAACGCGCTATCTGTTAGAATTGACTGAGACAGTGGTGCTTGCGGATAATGGTGTTGCTGGCTGAGCAATTGATTGTCCACAATGTGCCGATTATCTCGCGACATTCTCCTATGTAAAAGAAATGCTTTTTTGAATTGTGTTTCAAAATGCATTTAGATTTCAGGCACATTTTCATTTCAAAATGCAATCCAACTTAAACACGAGTCGTATATTATGATGACAAGTAGGTCCTACATGTATAGTTTAAAATAATAAAAAATATAATAAAATTTTTTTAAATAATAATAAAAAAAATGTATCATATTAACATAACCATTATTTATATTGCTTATATTATGTATGTATTTGTTGTATAAATTGTTGTATAACGTCATCAGAGCTGAGTCTCTGTGTGCGAATAAATCTATAATGAATTTTAAATTGAGTTTTTAAATTCACATTTCGACAAATATTTTCGGAATACGTTTCGCAAAATATTTTGTAATATAATTTGAAATACATTTCGCAATTCCAAGTGTATTTTTAAATTATTTTAAGATATATTTTGAGATGTTGATTCTGAATTTAATAGATTTTGTAGTATATTGAGACATATAATTTGAAATACGTTTTACAATTTTGAGTGCATTTTGAAATTATTTTACGATATATTTTGAGATACTGATTCTTAATTCAGCACATTTTTTTAATGTACCTAGACTTATAAAAAGTGCATTTTACAAATTCAAATGCATTATGAAATTATTTTAAAACACATTTGGTGATATTGATTCTGAATTATAAATTTAATACGTTTCGTAGTATTTTTTTAGATATACATGTACATATATGCGTTTGAAGGCGTAAGTTAGGCATTTCACTATTTCAAATGCATCTTGAAATTATTTTAAAATGTATTTTGAGTTTATTTGAAATGCATTTTATGAAAATTTTAAAATGCATTTTTAAATTTTTTTGAAATAAATTTAATGGGAATATTTTCAAATTCATTTTGAACTTTTTTTGGTAATACAATTTAAAAAGCATTTCACTAAGTCAAATGCATTTTAAAATTATTTTGAAATTTATTTATGTAACATTTTAAAATTTTTGTATAACATTTGAAAATTTTTGTATAACATTTGAAAATTTTTGTATAAAATTTAAAAAGTTTTGTATAACTTTTTGATGTTTTCATAATACATTTAGTTAAAGTATTTAAATTGTACTGCCCGTATATAATTCATCACAAATACGTTTAAACTGCATTATGATCATGGATTAGATATTATCGCAGATATTTCAAAGATTTGGTCTGTACAACTGTAATTGGAGCAAACAATATTTCATGACTCTTGAATACACACAGCATCTGCGTAAGGTCATTGTAGCATACAGTATATCCAATATCCCGAGCAGGACATGAAAACATGTGAAAAAATGCCATTTTTAGCCATTGTAAACAATATCTTGACGTTTCTTTTTTCGCAATGTACGGAAGAATGAATAGGAGATGTGTCAATGTCATTGGACAAAGAAGTTGGTGCTGTAGGAAATGCTGTTTTCCAATGCGAATGGTCCACTGACTCAATAGCATTGGACAGGCAAAACATATTCCGCATGCATGCATCGTTGTCATGGTGATGAGCATGGTTTCGTAGATTGACATAAAGAAAGTATATTTGGGTTGGAACGTGAGTGTTTTGCTTACAAGTCCATGATTTTTGGGGCAAAAAAAGATAGAAATACATTGATCTGGACATACAGAAAATATATGGTAAATAAAATGAGTTGTTAGAGAACCATGATTTGAAGCTCGATCCTCCATCGTTGTGCACAATGATGTCCATTAAAGTATAGCAATCATTGTATCCAGACACCACTTCCGTTTACTTTTCATATTGGAATGGACAAAGTTAACGTTATTGGGCAATCAATGACACAGTTTCAATTCATGGCACGCTTGCCCAAATTCATGAAAATGTTTATTAATTTACAATTCGCATAATTATCAAAACGCGTTTTTAAAATTATATGATTATTAAATGCATTGTCAAATGAATGCTTAAATTCAAAGAGCATTTTGAATTTAGGAAAAATCGAAGAGTATCTCAAATAATGAGCCGCAACATTATAAATTAAACAATAAATGCAATGATTGAATTTCTATAGGTTTTATCATGTAAAATACTCTTAGCATTATAAATGCTTTACTGTATGTTAGTATAAAAATTCACTGTTAATGTTATACAACTATTTAATTTTATAAAACACAAATTGTCCAGTGTTCAAAATGTCAATTTTTCCATACGAAATATTTTCCATATACATTTTAGCAAACTAAATATGTAATTTTTTTTAAAAAAAAACTTGCATTTCTACGCATTATTGGCACGAAATGGCTGAAATTCATTGTAAGAAAAATATTTAAAAACGCATTTCTAATGGAATTATCTTTAATTTTCACAAGATTTATTATATGGATTAAAATTAAAAAGTATATAAGTAGTCAAATTAAATGAAAAAATACAATTGTTGAAAATAAAAATATCTTACAATATTGTTATGAAGTCAAAACCCAATTCGTCACAAACTATTTATCAATGAAAGTTTAACCAAATCAATCGTGACGTGGCTGAGTGATAGGTAACGTGCTAAAATTATGACAAATATTTTTCCTATAATCTCAAAAATGATGTTAGCATACGTGTAATTATGCTTGCTACGTCAACGTTAACATCAATAGTCAGTACATTATTCCTGATGTAGTTTTCCCAAAGCTAGCTGTTCCCCATCGAGGGCGCTGTAATGAAATTTTCCCCTCAATTTAGGCAATCATGCGTACCAAAATGCGTAACGCGTGATTTCCTATTTATAAGGTTGCGATGTGCTCAACCAAAATTGAAATTTTAATTGAATTTACATTCTAGGGCGAGGCTTCGAGCACGACGAAAGCTATTATCAGACTATTAATGTGGGAACATTTATGCCTGATCAATGACTGCTACGTTTTTCTTCATTTTATGTGTAGATAAATGCAATATCGGGTTAAACGGCAGCTATGTTGCCACTCAGTTCATCAAAATACAGGGTGTTTTCTTGAGTTTCCATTTCCCTATACAATTTCATTTCTTTAAAACTTAGTAGTTAATTGTATGAGCATTCAAAATTGTAGTTGAAAATACATATATGTATGCATTAAATTGGAACACTCATAAATTTCAAAACTGCATTTCAAAATGTAAATATACACGTATATAGTATATGTATGTATGTAGCCGACACTTGAGGTCGGCTACCATGCAGTGTTTGGTTGCTTTTCTGTAAAGTGCCATTTGATGGTGTGCTGAAATTAGGGGTGTGCTTATTTCAGTTTTACGACACTAATGTGACTAGTTAAATGCCGAAAACACCAGAATGATATCCATGGGCATGAACCTGAGTATTTCTATAAGGTATCTAGCTGTTTCGTCACATTATTGCCTATTCATTCAAATCTGCTTGGTTTGGAAAGGATTAATGGTATAATTATGCCAAATACATGTATGTAGTATTTTACATTCCTATAGATGCTGTTATCTCGTTAACATTTTATAGTCAACGACTATTTTATAGTCAACTCACGATGTTTACCTAAGTAAACATCGTGAGTTTTCCTGACAAAAAAAAATAAGCACACCCCTAATTTAAGCATGCCTCAAATGGCACTTTACAGAAAAGCAACCAAACACCACATGGTGACCGACATTGGAATAATGCAATTTATTTCAAAATTACACTAAAAAATATGCGTTCGAGTTGATTAGAACACTGCGATGCATTTCAAAATGCAATTTGAGTTATTAAAACGCATTTTGAAATGAATTTTTAAATTTGTTCTCGTCATCATATTTTAAAATGTATTTACTATTAACAAGGGGTATTAAAAAATTCATTATAATGTACCAATATGTGCTAATTTTAAAATACTAACAAGAAAGTGTATATTATATCTTGTCAAAACAAATAATTTAGGTTTGATAAGATCTCATAAAGATTGACCATGTCACCATATTGGACGTTACAATCTTTGAGTTCCGTACATGATTTAGTTCTGATTAAAACAACCGTTTATATATAACGCAAGAGTTATCCGTCAAATTCATCCGTTAAAACAATTTGATATTTTTTCAAATCAAAATCAACGATTAAATTATTTAAAAAGCCTCGTAAATTTAATCAAATGACAGAAAATATAATTTGAATCAAACTGTTTTTTAACATTATTTCATGTCCATCAAGAATAAACTTTTTGCTTAATGATACATTATTAAACATGCATGAGATGGTTTTAATTCATTGAGAGATTTTAAGATGTTTTAATGCATTTAGAAGAAAAATGTTTAATTTTTTATAATGTTTCTAACGAGTTCCAGTACTTTAATCAACAGGACAGACAGTATAATCAATGATTTATCTAGAGAGAGTGGATTTTGATGGTTTCCAACATAAATGATGCCTTTTTGGGTTTCTGTGTACATGTATCCTGTAAAAGATCTCGCGATTGGAGTAACGTGCAATGATTGGATGATGAATGACCAACAATATACCTCCATTACGAAATTTGGTTTAATGCATTAGCCGTGTTCTCCAAACACGGTTGGGTTAACCGAATTGTAAATGACGAAGAATGAGATCAGACAAAACCAACTTAAGCTCGGAGTTATTTGCGGTGTCAGCATTGTTGCAATCTTAAGCTGAATTTCCCGCGTTTCCCCGTTTGTTTTTTAAATCATTTCCTCATATTTGACATTGTTAGGCAATGCTGGTTGAAGACATTTGCATCTTATAAACATAATAATGAGATGCATATTCAAATTAATACGCATCAAAGAATTGTTTGGATTTGCCACATTTAACAGTTTTCAGCTATTATGGTATCTAAGAATACATCTGACAAGACATTAAATAATTTTTTGCAAAACCAAAAAGCCTGTACATTTTCTGTCAAATTTGGATTTATGTATCGTAACTGCTGAAGGGAAGTTCAAATTAGAAAAAAACAATCATTTGGGTCAAATTATCTGTATTCTATGCCTAACTTACCTCTAGATTATTTACATACATTTGTAAACTAATTTATAAGATAAATCAATATAAAGGATTTGAATTAAGTATTTTGATGTATTTATACATTTAAAATTAAAGTCATGCACCAAAAGAAAAAATATTTATTTATGTCAAAACATACTGTTATCAACACAGGCCGATAAACATATTTGACCATACATGACAATATATGGAATTTTACGTGCATTTAGAGATACAATTATGACCATTTATGCAGATATGTGCCATTTTCAATTTTCATATTTGGCAATTACTGTATACAATTTTTTACCCACATTACATGGAAAATGTTCATATGCAGTATGGTGAAATTTCATACTTTATATGTCCATGTATGACATGTCATTTTCAATACATTTTCATACATTGCATGCCACGTTTATAATCATATATGGAAATATTTGCAAATATGACGAAATTTCTTAATGAATGTGAACATGTGACAAAACTGTAATTGGCTATAAGCATGTTTAGCCAAATACAACTAAGACATATGGCCAAACATGTACTTATATGGTATAAAGTCTACAGTATATGTTACCAATTTATTGCATGTCTATACTATACATGACAATTTCTCACGTTTAGGACCATACGTCCCCTATATCTTATACTGTACTAGCTGAAAGGCCCGGCTTTTCCCGACCCCATGCTGAAAGCGCACCCTCACCACTAGAGAAATGGCGCTTCATAGAAAAACTTTTCGCCCACTAATCCACAAACATACCCACATACATCTCTTCTTTATATATATATATCTTATTATTTTGAAAAAAAAAGATATAATGGATCAGTTTACTTCGAAGCTGCACCTACTGCTAGACAATGAGTTTATTTCTCCAGACTACACCTCACTTTCTCTCAACCATCAAAGTAGCAGAAAAAAGGATATAAAGACGAGAGAAATCGTAGAACGAAATCAAGTTGAAGAAGGCAGGAGAAAAAGCAGGCATCAATAGTTTATGAAAAACTAAACACATATTTAAATGGAGATAAAAAGGTTATGGATTTCCAGGAGATGTAACCGGATCCGTCAGGAAATGAAGCTTGAATTTGAATTTCTCGGCAGAAAAACGATCGTAAATCTTGCGGAAAGAAACTCCTCTCGCATCCTTAATATTCATTCCCACAGGATATCAATTTCTCCAGTTTACTTTATTCCTAGAAAAACCCCGATGTTGGAATATTTATCTAAAGCCTGGGAGATATTGAAAATGGCGAATGCTACTCTTGAATAAATAGGGAGGATTAGAGAGGAATGTAGATTTTGTCAGTTGCTCAGGCCATCAATGATACGAGACAACAATGCAGGAACTCTTAAAATATACCACTTATAAGAAGTATTACATGTATTTGGTACTTTACAAATAGTACACAAATTTTAATGTTTATCCATTTTAAAGATCACATATAGTATTACTATTTTTCTATAAAAAATTGTTCAACTTTTTCAAGATCAAAACTATTTTTTAGGTAAACAACGATTAAATTTCCCCAAAATATTATTTTTTATAATTATGTTACATTCCTTTTAAAATCATCTCCATTTTCTTTCATAAATTCTGTACAATGTTTTTCAAAAAAACTATTTGTTTAAAATGAAAAATCTACATTAACAATGCTATTTTTATGTGAATACGATAAACATTTTCGAAAATAAAAAAAAAATTCCAAAAAATATGATAACATTTTAAAAAATCAATACGATTTTTTTTAGAAATACATGTATATTAGGTAATACAATGTTGTTATCCATAAGTACGCTTACAATTTTACAAATGCGATACAATATTTCCAATTGGATAATTTGAATCTTAAATTTCATTTTTTCAATAATTTACACTTTTTTTTTCAAAAAATTGCATATTTTTTTTTTTCAAATTTCACTTGTTTTCCCCAATATTTTAATCGTTTTAAATTGCATTTGCTTGTTTATTCAAAAATATCTTTGGATATTTTCAAAAATTACATTTTTATTTGCAAATATCGTATTTTTTTTCGAAAATGTTGTTCTTTTGAAACGATTATTTTGGCAACAAATATTAAAGATTGCTAAATAACGAATTAGCAATAGTTGATGTGCACTTTGTAGTGTCAAATTTTCATTTTGAAAATTATTACCTTCGAAGTATAATTAAATATAAAAGTAATTTGTCTTATGTCTATTACTGAATTTAACGACCGATATATACTGTATATATTTTAAAATAAATTTAAAGGCCTTTTGAAATTTTTCACGAGTGCAATTCGTTCACTTGACAAATGTCTGCGCCTGACATTCCTAATCCTAAAGCAGAAAAGCTTTACTGCAATAATCAATGAAGTGTAGTAAAAGCTGATGTCAGAGGCTTGCGAGGATCCAAATTAAAAACATCTTTCTCTAATTGGAAATGCCACACAATGAGAAAATTTCAAAGCTTTGAAATTGGATTTTATACCAAAACAGCTAGACTTCTTCCACGCGTGCTCTGTTTATGTATATAACGAAGTATTGTATACGTTTAAATCAATGATGGTGCAAAAAATGCTTAAAGCAATTGCTGGGGTTTAGAAAATATTTTTTAGATATTTGAAAATAACAAAATGCTGGAGAAATTAATAAAGGATGACGCAGATTAAAATTGAATGTCTGTCAACATAAGTTGGCTGACATCCTTCAAAATCTCGTAAACAACGAAAGTAAAATCATTGAAAACAAACGTTAAGGGTAGAGGTCAACTAAACTGCTAACTAATTGTTTCGAAAAATGCTCTCTTTGCACTGCGATATATTGAATGATTTTTTTCTTAAAAATGTCTCGCATGGCTTTGTCAAATGCGAAGCTGCATCAAAAGTTAATTTCTAAATCTTTGATGTAACCCATATTTCGCAAAATGCCCAAATTGCTGGTTTTTTAGCAGGATTTAATTCACGGTTGGTAAAAGTGATACCTATCAGAGAAAACTGGAAACAATTACTACTTGCTTTCTACTTGATTTTATCTAAAAATTTATTGCTAAAAGGATTTTTCCGAAAAAGTGGCTTGTCTAAAGAGATTTATTTTGCTTACCAAATTTTGTCTATTAAATCTTTTCTTTATCTACCGGTAAGAAGACTTGTTTTTTTCTAAGAAATATATATGTATATAAAAATGACTTCTTAGAAAGAACAAAAGACTTAATTGTTAGAAAAAAAAAACAAATGTCTTTTGTTTCTTTTTTTTTATAACAATTAAGACTTTTGTTTTTTTCTAAGAAGGCATTTTTTTTTAATAAAAGCATTTTTTATTTAAGAAGCCATTTTTTTTCTAAGAAGGCTTTTGCTTTCTTCTAAGATGTTTTTAAAAAAAATCTTTTGACTTTTTCTAAGATTAAGTCTTGTTAATCTAAAAGTTTTGGGTTTATCTAAAAGTCTTGTGTTTACGAAATTTTATCTAAGATACCTGTTGTCTATACCAACTTTTGTCTACTGAATGTTATTATAAAATCTTTCATGTCTCGTCAACTAAATTCTGTCTAAAATCAACTGATTAATTTTCAATCACAAAATATAAATATACAATTGCAATACCATCATTTTATCAAAAACAGTGTAAACAAATTCAAACGTTCCCATGACCTCAAACGAGTTAAAATTAAAAATTCATCAAAATTAAGAATTCAGAAAGATACACTTGTTTGGCAATTAATTCTATACGATGATTCTACCAGCAATGATCCACATTATCATCCATGTACCAACTTTGAACAGAATTTGCAGTATTACCTTTTGTTGACATTACAAAAGACACGAGCATTAACACGGTATGAGTCAATCCATAGTTTTCAATGACATGTAAAAAGACTTAAAACAGCGCCAGCATCCTAATAAGAAGCCATCAGGTGCACGTCAGATTCACTCGTTTACGATTAATTCCGTTGAAAGTAAACTCAGAGTGAAGAGTAAACCTGAAATCTGCGCACGATTCGCAGTGGAATTAGCATCTGACAGTCTTCCACGCTTATGCAAATTACGAAAATCCAAACACACGCGAGCTGAATTAAAACTTTCAATCTTCTCTTTAAGTCCTCAGAAGTTCGACGATCTGAAGCATTCGTGAAATGTTCACAACACGGCATTTGAAGTACTAACTTTTAACACTAATCTCATTTGCGAATTGGTTTCTCTCGACATTTTCCTCCAAAAATGTTGCTAATGGCAAACGAAAATTGGACAAAAAGTGTCATGGGCAAGAATGTGATGCCTGAAGGATATGTTGTACATGTATAGATTTTGGAGAATTTGTCAATTGACAATTATTTAACCGTTGATATCAACGGAGAATACTCGAATCCAACAGTCTTTGACAATTTCAAGATACAGTAGAACATTTAGATAGCTTTTGAAGTTACTAGGTTTACTCGAGTGTTGCTTTGCCTGCCTTTTACCAATCATGCATTGGGTAGTTGTTCTCACATTAACAAACTATCAAGTTCAACACGAATAAATTCATGTTTGGAAAATGGCATACATGAATCGATACATGCGAATCCAGTCAATCCATAAAATTAAGCTAGATTTTCTGAACACAATCTCTCAATTCTCCACTCTCATCACCTCCATTATAAAACAATCAACACTAATTAAGATGTTGACATAAAGTAGGCATAGAAAATTATAAAATGCGCAGAGCGATCAACACAGATCAACTAAGAACGCATACACAGGGACCAGAAGGATCAAACAGGGCAAAGGACAGGGTTACAACATGTCAAAGACAAAACACTGATGGAGGATCTAACACGGGGCTAACCCATTACCTGTACAACATTTAGCTAAAACCAGGCCCATTTACACAAAATATTACTACTTCATGTGCCTTGTGCTTGGGAAGCTGCTTTGGCTTCGCCTCTGTCGCGCATGCGCATTTCAAAATTAACGAGTTGCAACGCCACGAAAGTGAGTTGCAACTGCAAAATTTCTTGACCTCAATGACCTGCGCATGTAGGCAATAGCCCTAACCAAGTGGAAAACGAAGAGGTCAGCTTCTTGCTTGAAGGTGCATGTGCAGAACTGCAGCCCCAAAATCCTTCTGCCAACTGTTTTTGGCTGGCACTTTTCCCTGGTGGCCGCACTTCCGGT
>JAQGAO010007621.1:0-11127 GCA_034697705.1 Ommatoiulus sabulosus
TTACATTCGGAACGCGGGGATCATAATTGTTGCGCAACGAGAGGTCGTAGGGCGGAATGTGAGACGACCTTGGCAGGGAACGGGGCCGTCTCACACTCTCCCCCGTTGAAGCGGCGACCCCCCGGGGTGCGTGGCGTCTCGCGCCTGCCGTGGGCTGTAAGAACCCCACTAGGTTCGTCTCCAGGGCCGGAACGGTGTCCACTTGGTGGCTCGGAGAAAGTCGGAGCCAGCTGCCTTGTTGCCGCACAGTAAGGGTCTTCCTAGACCAGTCGATTTTTGCCTGATGGCCCTCCAGCCAATCCATACCCAACACCAGGTCGTATGGCTTAATGTCAAGGACCTCGAAGTCCCAAAGTTCCTCGAAACCACCTGCTTTCCAACGAGCGGGTCGCAGCAGGTGGGTCGCTTGTAAGGCGTCGCCTCCCGCGGTGTGATAGGAGCAGTCCTCCGTCATCGGTAATGCTTCGTTGAGGAGGCCCAATTCTGTAGCCTTCGTCAGGCTGATGAACGATCTAGAACAGCCGCTGTCGACCAGAGCTCGCATTTTTGCCCCCTGCATCTGCGCTTCGATGACGATCAGTTGCGCGGTCGGATGTCGCACCATTAGGGCCGTGGGGGGTTGCTTGCGGCTTGGCGCACCACTCTGTGAGGGAGCGTCCCGTTCCGAGTGGTCTTCTCCGTCGGCGCGGAATATTGTGACGGCCTGGTAATTTCGGGCTAGGTGCCCTCGGCGGCCGCACTTGGCGCATATCATACTGCTTCGACATTGGCGAGCCAAATGCCCACGACGACCGCATTTGGAACAGGTGGGGCCTCCTCGCACCACCGTATTGCCGCCGCCATTGTCGACCTCTATCGGCTCTGGCTCGTTGTCGGTGTCGGAGCTCTCTGACTCTGTGGAAGACGACTCGAGATCGGGTCCCGTCTGGCGCTCGACTTCCGACGGTCTTGACTGACGTCTTTTTCTTTCTGGGGCCTTTCCCTTTTGCTTGCTAATTTTGCTCCTCTTTTTCCCACCTTCCTCGGGATGATACGCCGCATCGAATGTTCGTGCGATGGCGTAGGCGGCCAACAACGAAGGTGGATTGCGGAACACGAGCTCTTTCCGCAAATCGGACCGTGTGTTGTCGACTAACTGGAAGACCATATCTTCCGCTTGCATCGCAGGGAGCATTGCGGCGGCCCGTTGAAAATCTGAAATGTAGTCCTCGATATCCCCCGACTGCTTAACGGCGCGTAAACGCTTTCTCAAAGCATACGCAGACTCGTCCCTGCCGAATTTTAGTCTGATTTGGGTGGCGAAAATATTCCAATCGGCGAACTGGCCGTGTGCGTTGACGTGCCCAACGCACCAAGCTAAAGCTCTGCCCTTGAGTGCGTTAAACGCTGAGGCCACGAGGAGTGGTTCTCCACGCTGGGTGGCCACCTCCGCCATGGCCTGTAACCACACAGTGGCCATCTTCTTCTGCTTGCCCGAGAAGGTCGGGTATTTCGGCTTCTCTAGTGCTTGGATCTGTCGTCCAGAAAGCACCGCTAGCTGTGACACCACTTCGGTGAGGGCCACGAGTATCTGCTCCATGCTGCTCCGATGAGATAGTCGAAGTCAGGCAGTATAAAGTAGATGATGGTCTGTCCCGTCCGGGTAATAGCGTCAGCGACGAGGCACCGCTCTGCTACCACAAAAAAAGGTGAATCTCCTTACTCGCACTGACTGCCTGTCCCGTGTGAGACAGTGACGAAGACACTCTGCTTCCTTGCAAACAAAACTTTATTTGGCCTCGGTACAAAATCACTCGGCACCTGCCTGCGTTATGCGCACGACCAAAAATGCGTCGACACAAATCGAAATTAAAACAAAAGTCCACTCAATTCGATGGACTTGCTGAGATCCGCTGCCAGCCTGGACACTCTTGGGGATGATCCGCTGTCCTAGGTTGTGGGAATTGCCTCCGTGAGTTTTGCTGGCGTATCGAATCCGTTTCCTAGCTTGGGAGAACGCAACCAGTCCCTTTGGTCTTCTTGAACGTTCTCCCGAGTCGTTCGTTTTCTTCTCCCAGGTCACCTCGGTTCTTGGTCTTTCGAGGTCGCAGGGTCAGGTTGCTCGGAGTCTTCGCATTCTTTACATTCGGAACGCGGGGATCATAATTGTTGCGCAACGAGAGGTCGTAGGGCGGAATGTGAGACGACCTTGGCAGGCAACGGGGCCGTCTCACAATCGTTTGTATTGGTTCTGAAAAATTAATAAAAAAACAATTAATTACGCTGTTTAAAAATTTGATTTTTGCCCAAGTTTATTTTTTTTTGCAAATAATTAAAAAAGAACGTAATATCGAGCGCAAAAGTTGCTTTCTAATTACACTTTAATAGCAATTCTTCTTTCAACTCGACAACTGTTTTGAATATTTCTGAAATTGCTGCACTTTGTAAAAGATTCCTAAAATGCTGTAATTGGAAAATATTCTCATGCTAAGTGACCCAACTTGTAAGTTTCTATATTATAAATAATTCTTATATTTTATAATAGTTTAATTTTTTTAAATGATTCAGAAGTTCTTTCTCAAAGCTTCTGTCTGACTACTCCTGAGTAAGCCTGTACAAAATGTCTCGTTATAATAGTTGAATAACTTTTAGATTTAAGTAAATATTGATTCAAGTAATGATCCGTGAGGTGTTTTACACACGTCAGGATGGCCGAGCGGTCTAAGGCGCCAGACTCAAGGATAGTAACCTTCCGCACATGTGTGTGGGTGCATTCTGGTCCACGATTGTGGGCGTGGGTTCAAATCCCACTTCTGACAGTCCTTTTTCTTTTCAACTTTTAATCAACATTTATAACGCGATGAAGTTTTACTACAATGTATTTTCAAATCATCGTTTGTTTACGATTAGTATTTGCTGTGAACTGAAATTCTTTAGCCTCAAGCTCTATATAAATATGGAAAAGAATGAAAAATTTTACAAAAATATCAGTGCTCAATCCAACAAATTTTGGCTATACATGTATTCCTTTGGTGTGGAAAAAATAACGCTACCATTTTTATGTAATTCAAACGTACACAATTTTACGTAAATTTTTCAGCCTTCGATTAACAATGAAAACAATTTTAGACATTGAATTAAATATTTAAATAATTCAAGAAAGAACATTATTACAGTAAATCTATATTCATATTTATCTTCAACAGGTATGATGATATCTGAAAACTATTTTTTTTGACATGGAAGGGAAATGTAGAATACGACTGAGAATTCCCCACTTCCACTTAATTTTAAAAATATTTCCATTTAAACAAGGGCCATATAGGGTTCAACACACTCAACAATTAAAATCGCGTTTTTAATTATTGAGAAATTCAAAAACGTTTATAATCCCAATCGCTAGATATTTCAGTTCTATCCTTAAGACTATCCTCCCACATACATGTACGAGGTATGTTCATTAGGTTTATGCATAATTTAAAACAAGTAAAAAATAAAAAAAACAAAAAAAATAAATGGTTCTATCGATTTTTAATTAAATCATTTGGAATTTTTTTTTGCATCATTCCTGAACATATTTCAACAATAAAAGATATGTTTCAAAAATTGTAAGTGCTTAAAATTCGAAAGCAAAGATGGACTCCGAGGAGATAGTGACTCAGCAGCGTTCTGTTTTTCGTTTTTTTTTAGCTTTACAAGGCATTTCAGGAGCAGAAATGTGTGAAATGTTTAAGATCTAAGTAATGTCCAAACTACTGGTCTATGATTGGATTAAAAAGTTGAGAAATGGACCGATAACTGTAAATGATGCTCTCATTGCTCTGAGAAGTGAACGGCTAGTACAGATCGTGTTACCCAAGAAATTTCATATTCAACTTTTTTGACTTCCTCAGGTTTCTAAAAGAAACTAATTAACTGACCAAGACAATGTCAAAATTGACATAAGGCAATGTTACCCACGATTTTCTAAAATAATAACAGGAAAATGTTCAATAAGTTTCAAAATCTAATAACAATTTTGAAAATTTGTCCTAAAACAGTTGTAAATTTTGCAAATTTGTGTTTGGAAAAAGGTTGAAAAAGGTTTGAAAAAAATGTGAAAAATTATGTAAATCTGTCCTCAAAAAACGTTCAAAATTTCGCAAATCTGTATTAGGAGACTGTTGAAAATGTAACAATTCTGTCCTCAGAAACTGTTGAAATTTTTGTGATAATTTTATGATAATTTTGAAAAATTGTCTTCAGAAAATGTGGATAATTTTGCAAATGTGTACCCAGAAAACGTGGAAAATTTTGCAAGTTTGTCCTCGGCAACTGCTGAAAATCTGGCAAATTTGTCCTCGGAAACTGTTTCAAATTTCGCAAATTTCTACTGGCAAAATTTAAAAAAAGTTTGCAAATGGGCCCTGGGCTAAAATAATGCTAAAGTAATGCCTGTGCCAAAAGCATTTGTTTTACATTGCGACAACATTAATACAATGATTTTCCCTGACTTTTTCAAAATAAATAATTCTTCCAATGATTCCCTAACTGCTCCCTGACTTTTCCAGGCATTTTCAGGTTCCCTTACTTTTTCACGTTTTCCAGATCTGAGTAAACCTTGCAGTATATATACACTACTTTTGATTATTTAAACCAATTTTAAGTTGGAAATTAGTACCGAAACCTGGAGCAACAGGCCATCAGCCTCGTGTTTGTCCTTACAGGTTGTCTTCCCAGCATTGCATAATGATGCTCGCACCCCTCCCTTATTTCAGATGCGTTCGCCCCGTTTGACCTCTCCTTTGGAGGTCAACTTCCCCATCTGGAGATCCCATATATGGACGATGCTAAATTTGGCTCAACCCCCCTGCATTCCCGTCGTGCTGTGCGCGTCTCTCCCTGCTCTGTTTTCACGAGTTTTCATTCTGGTGTTCGTCCTTTTACAGGATGCTGAGCATATGCTCTCCGCCATTGGATTACTGTTGTGCTGACCGCTGGCCGGAGATGGACAAGTGAGCCAAGCCATCTAGGATCTAGGTGCAATGTCAAACGTGAAGGTGGCTGTCCGAGTGAGACCACTGACCAAACGGTAAGGACACCGTTTGAAAACTTACAAGTTTTCAAATGCCAAGTTTGTTTTTTTCTAATGGCGGAAGTGGCATATCTGATGAACCGTCCCACGTTTATGTACCCCAAAATGTGCCACTTTTACATGCGTGCACCAAACTCCTGATAGACAATAAGATTTAATGGGCCGTTAGACTGCATGATTATCTCGCACCCCGCTTCAGAAGTAAGTGAAATCAGACACCGTCACTTTCAAGTGACACAACTAAAAAATCTTCAATTTTTGGTGTTAAGTCAACAAAATGAGTTTTATGTTAAGTACAAACGACATATCTTAGCTTCCCTAAATTTTAGTTAAATGTCCGTCATTGTTATTGTATTTTAACACGCTTTACAGTGCATTACCAATTTACCATGCTATAAAACTTGCTTCATCTCAAAACCACTCATTTTGATTTGTGTCATTTCTGAACCTTCCAAAATTGATCAATGAAAACGTGGAAATTTTTTTTAAAAATGCAGATTGAAAAATGGAAAATTTTGTAATTGATCAATGAAACTTTGGGAATTTTTCCAAATTTTGCATTGAAAACGTGGAAAATTTTGCAAAATTGATCAGTGCAAACGTCCAAAATTGTTCAAAATTTATCAGTAAAAACTTGCAAAATTGAACAATAAAAAAACATGGAAAATTTTGAAAAATGAACAATAAAAAAACATGGAAAATTTTGAAAAATGAACAATAAAAAAACATGGAAAATTTTGAAAAATGATACAATAAAATCGTGGAATTTTTTTCTAAATTGATAGCTAACAATACGGAGAATTTGGTAAAACTGAAAATGGAAAACTTGGAAAATTGTGCAGATATCGATCAATGAAAACGTGAAAAATTTTGTGAAATTGAAGATTTGAAAACTGCATGGAAAATTTTGAAAAATTTTTCAATGAAAATGTATAAAATTTATCAGTGAAACGTGAAACATGCAGCAAAAAAACGTGGACATTTTTTCTAAATTGATAGATAACAATATGGAGAATTTGGCAAAATTGACAATTGAAATCTTGGGAAAATGTGCAGTTATCGATCAATGAAAACTTGGACAATTTTTTGAAAGATTGAAAACTGAAAAATTTTAAAAAATTGGGCAATGAAAATGTATAAAATTTAGCATTGAAGATTGGAAAATTTTGAAAAATTGATCATAGCAAATGCCTAAAATTTTAAAAAAAATTGAACTTTAAAGTCATGGGAAACTATGAAAAATGAAACAATAAAAACGTGGACAAATTCTGGGTGTATACATACCCATGCATGGGTATGTTTTCTAATAATGGCTGGGATGAGAGAAACATATAGGCCTACCATTCTTATCAGTGTAGTCTTTCATCGACTGCAAGACGAGTGACAACATTTATGAACACAAATCGTGACAAATGTGTTCGGCATGTTTCAGGACACACCTATCGGTTGCAGATGCAAAACGTCAATCGTTCGCAGGGCAACAACCATCGCAATGATCTGTTTTGGAATTTTCGCAAATTTTTATGGTCTCCATCGAAACACATGGCCCAGACGGTAACCTACATAGTTTATCGCAGGTTTATATTGGAATTTGCAACAAAAAATAACAGATCGTAATCCGTGGCATCGCACTGTATCTACAGTTTTATTTCCTCAACCGGCTATTATTAGAAACATCTAACCCTTGAATAACCTATATGTGGATTCATGTTTTATCTCATTTTTACTTTGTAACCGGTTGGTATTTTAGACCCGGCATTTGACATAAAACTAAATTTTTCTTCTGGTTTTCGATACTTGTGTTTCAGCACCATCTAGCGACAAAAGGGAGCATATTTTTCGAGTCCCAATTCAACTTTATTTTTGCTGTGATTTTGAAAACCAATGGTTCATCTTTATATTCGGGAGATGTGGGACTCACTTTGAAAAGAAATGTATTTGAATTGGTAAAACAACGTACATTTCAATCATTGTGAAATACATTTTTGGAATTTAAGCTCATTTCAAAATGTATTTTGAAATGCATTTACAAAGGAAAACGTGTCTCAATCTACAGTACAGTAAATTCATATTTACATTTTATAATTTTAAGTAAAATACATAATTTTCAAAATTTCTACGCGTTCATTTAGCTTGGGGCTAAATGACTATCATCACTATAAATCACTAAAATCACTATAAGACGTGAAATTTGAACCTTATTTAAACATGATAAAATATAGAAATGAAAAAATTTAAATTTCAAAATATTTCCCATTGTTTCCTGTGGAAACAGTTCTTTTGGCTTGTTGCATGTCAAATGTCAAGAAGTCATGTCTCGAAGTTATAACCACAATGTAGAACGTTTTTAGAAACTGAAGTGATACTTCAAATTAAATTAAAATGAAGTTATGAGAAATTTTAAAATTTGAAATTTGAAATTGCAAATATTTCCCATCTGTGGAAAAAATGATCGAAAATCTGCCTAGTCCCGGTATGAAAAAATCTGACAAGTCAACTTCATAAAACAAAAATCTTCAGATTTAAAATACAGGTATACTGAAGTTAAAAAATTTCCCTAAAACAGCAAGTTAAACTGCTTCCAAAAACTAGAGTAAAAAAAGCGAAGTTTGTGAAAATTCTTGCTTCAACCGCTGTTCGCAAAGATGGCGGAGCGCACTTTCACCACCTCAGAAAACAGGTTAAAACTGTTGAAATTCAAAGGGTGTCATTTGGCATAGATTCGTTTTTTATTTATTTTTGGCTTGTTTCTGCCACATTTCCGTTCCAGTTTAAGATGTTTCAGCTGAAAACTCATGTTCCTAATAACCCCTGAAACGAAAAAAAAATGGCAAAAACATAATGAAACCAATAAATCACAATCTTAATTAGCGCGGAAATGTACAGCGTTATGTGGAAACTAAATTTAGAAAAAACCTCGTTGGGATGACATTTGGAAAGCTCACCCCTAGTTTTTCAATTTTTTTTAGTGTTTTTTTTTGTGGATTTGCTTTATGGCAGGGTGTTCATAAAATGCTAAGTGTCTATCGTATATTGCTCGACCATACTTTTTATGACAGACGGACGATATGCGCGGCCAAGGGAAAAGGGCTAATAGTGCAATATGCTAATCAGGCAGAAAAATAGGGAATAAGATACCGAGTGCGAAATTTAGTGGTGATTCATCCTAACCGTGCACTCAAGCTGTTTACCCTCGTCCCAGACTGTGCTAATTGGGAGTTTTGCAAGTGTTTGGGCAGTGTGATTGGACCAAAAATGCGGGTTGTCAATTTTAATTAGCAATATATCTAAAGCGCAGCTCGCTTCGAGGCTGCAGCCATCCATCACGTGATAAGTTTTTTTTTCAGATTTCAGTTTATGACACTATTCGCCTTTGTGTTACCAAAAACAGAAGGCAAGTCATTAAACGTCCTAATACTGTCTCCAAGGCTCGGGGTATACATGTATAGACTGCCTGCGTTTATAAAAAAACTGAATACTTTTATAAAAAAAAATTAATATTATTCCAGAGAAAATTTTGAAAATTTTTGCCATTTGTTATAGACATGGCCCCCACAAGGGGGAGCTGGTATGGGGGTCTAGCATGGCGAGTACATGTACATGTACTTATTTAATAAATATTCTGTATGTAGAAGTAATACCTTAACCTAATTGTTGGTAGGGGGCCCCACCAAGATCCTGGCCTGGGGACCCGCTTCAGGATGTGGGGTGTGAAGAAAATTTTGAGCCATAGCATTTTTTGTCCGACGTCGTCTGCTACTGCATTCAAGGTTTGATAGATATTCTTCGAAATTGAGTATGTTTTCTAAGTTTTTGTATATATTTCAGCATTTTTGACTTAGCCTATGTAAGGAATAATAAACAGTCGATTTTATATTCTGTTTTTTTGTTGGTTAAGTATTTCTCAAACATTATGCCTATACATTCTTGCATGATACAAAAAGATCTTATAATTATAATTTAAAAATACTGAAATATACAGTATATACAATTAGAAAATAAAGTCAAATTCCAAGAATATGACTCGGACGTCCACTTAATAACAAAAAAATGCCAAATAAAATCAGTCCCCAAAGTAAAAGGGAAATTGACCGCAATACCGCATAGGTGATGTGTTATAAATTGCAAAAGCTCAAGGTCCATTTGAAAACTTTCAAATTTTCCCAGTATAAATTTGCAAAATCTTCATTTTTCTCGAGCATAAACTTGCAAAATTTTCAACCTTTCCGAGGTCATCTTTATAAATTTTCCCACGTTTTTCCAAGTACAAATTTTCAACATTTTCAACTGTTTTCGAGTACGTTCCAGATTTGTAAAATTTTCAACAGTTTCCGAGGTGAAATTGGCAAAATTATCAACCTTTTCAGAGTACAAATAAATTTACGTTTTCCAAGTACAAATTTGCAAAACTTTCAAAATTTTCCAAATACAATTTTATTTTTTAAGTTTCGGACGTCCGACTGGGGGGGAGGGGCGGGGAGGTCTTAATTGACCAGACGCAATGCGGACAAGGGGTAGGGGGAGTCCAATTTTGGGAAATTTTGAGGGGGTACTTTTTGAATGGCCCCTTTGCAGATCATTCTGGATATTTTTTACCATTGAAGGACATTTTACATAATTTTAGATGAAAATTTCGATGATTTCGGAGTTTTCAATGTTGTGTGCAACAGGGTTTACAACAGTGGTTCCAAAACTATTTTGGACTACACTGCCCCCTCTTAGAGCAAATATTTCATTTTTGCCCCCCTCCTTGGAGCTAATTTTTCGTACACGGAAAATTAAATTGAAACGTTTATTTTATAATAAAAATTTAATTGTACAACAGCATCAATCTGAATGCATATACAGTATTTAGGCATGAATTTGAAATCTGTAGCATTGTACCCCTTGCCTGTAAATTTCATCCCCCCCACCCCCCTTCTCATTCGGAAATTCCTTAAAAATTCGCTTTAAAATTTAGTACACTGTATTTAAAAATAGTAAAATTTGATTCAAACCGTTCTTTTACGATTGACTGGCAAAAATTCGATAATTCAATAATAGTGAAGCTTGCGTGTGTCAGGATGGCCGAGCGGTCTAAGGCGCCAGACTCAAGGATGATTTCCTTCCGCGCATGTGTGCGGGTGCATTCTGGTCCACAACTGTGGGCGTGGGTTCAAATCCCACTTCTGACAAACATTTTTTTTTAGTTTTTAAACAGCATTTATAGTGCGCTAAAGTCGATAGGATTGTCATCGTGTACAACTGCAGGTGTATTTTCTGGTTAGGTTTTATTTTCGAAAATAATAGGGGGTACTAATAGTCGTGAAGTCACCTGTGAAAAAGGGAATGCATTAAATTGGTTTAACAACAGTGATAAAAGTACAAATCGCAAAGCTTCTGACAGTTACACCAAAATGCTCGCAAAACAACATATGAGTTGTTAAAAAAATCTTTTTTCTTGGAAAATTGTAGTATTCCTTCCTATGTTATAACTTAAATTTATGTCCTTAAATTAAATTAAAATTAATACATGTGGAATGGGTCACTAGGGTTGAAACATGATACATACTAAAAGGTATATGTCAGGATGGCCGAGTGGTCTAAGGCGCCAGACTCAAGGATAATTTCCTTCCGCACATGTGTGTGGGTGCATTCTGGTCCACAATTGTGGGCGTGGGTTCAAATCCCACTTCTGACAATGTTTTTTTAAACAATATTTTTGATGCGAGAAAGTGAATAAGTCATGAGTAAATCTTGACAATTGTTTTTCAAAACCTGAAAACTTGATCAAGTTTAAATTGCAAAAATTGAAGAAAAAAAAAGAACGAAGTTATATTGTTTAGATTTTTTTCTGTACAGGTAATTGTTTTCTTTAGCATAACGGAAGTTCAAGGATCCTTGATTTTCCGTTTGTTTTATACGCTCCAAAATGCATTAGGTTTTCCAATTCAAACGAACTGTGTTTTGACGTAATTTTGTTTTAGGAAATCCAATACACCATTTCAGAAATATTAAAAAACTAGCGGTCCCGGCCACGCGTTGCGGTGGCTGAATTCCTTTCCCGACGAATTCCTGCCCTGATGAAGGCCTAA
>JAQGAO010007622.1:0-11126 GCA_034697705.1 Ommatoiulus sabulosus
TGGATTAGGTACTGGGGGTCCACGAAGATGTTAAAAATAATAACAATAAATAATAATATAATAAACCTGCCCTACACCTAAGTTTGTAAGGGGTCCGTCAGATTGTTTAAATATTGCAAGTAGTCCATGATGATGAAAACATTGAAAAGGTTAAGAAACCCTGCGCTAGAGGGATTTGCAATCTTATAAATTCAAACTACTGTATATACTACTGTAGTTATAAATTCTGCCCAGAATTGCAAAAAAAAATAGAAAAATAAGAATTAAACAAATTACTGTAAATAAAGCCCGACTATCCTTGTTTACACTTATCGAAATCGTCTGTCAATATAGTGAAATAGTGAAATTTCAATTCCTCTGCAAAGCAAAGCCTTGGTTCTTTAAAACCGCACCCTCAGTTTTACTGAATGTGTTTGCAATGGAAGTGAAGGTGCCAATTCTACTATGTACTGTTCATAGTATCATCATGCAAATGTTTTCATTTTCAGTCTTATTCCAAAGGTGCTCAACGTGTTTGCTTTTTTTCTATTTACTATTCAGATCCGGGACAAAGGAAACGACAAAGGGCAGTACAAGGTTTATGTGTGTACGTGCAAGAAGAATAACGACAAAGATGACGTTTTTTGCCAAGTAGCTGAATATGAAAGGCAGCAATGGTCTTCGCATTCTAGTCTCATCCAAGTTCTTCCTGTAAGTATTGACATTCTCACCAAATGTCCTTCAAGATATTCCCTCCAACGAATTAATTTATAAATTAAATGATTGAACAATTAAAGTTAGCAGATGTGATTAGGAGGGGGCATGCCCTTACTTTGACCTAAATTATTAACAAAGTGAAACCTGACACCGGAATTGTTTCACGCCACGTCCTGTTTGCTACATTTTCGCAAAACCCACCTTCATGTAATCAATCCATCAATGAACAATAGACCGCGTATCGTGTGTCCAAAAACGAATTTCAAATTTGACCACCCTAAAAATAATCCAAAGCTGGAAGTCACGTGAAGGGAAGAAAGATAAAAGTGGACTTGGAATATGGTCCATTTCCAGGAAACAGATGCATATACTAAATGAACAAGAGTGACATTTGTGCATGCTGACTGTAGGATAGCGAGTTTATTCTAAAAGTTTTTTAAAATTTTTTTTTCAGTAGAACTCATTCTTAAAATGAAAATGCATAAGTATGTGCTATGTTAAATTCTGTATATAGCTACTGTATAATGCAGACTTCACCATTTAGTTATTGGCAGTATCAAACTCATTGCAACAAAAACTCAAACATTAATGTTAGACATATGCATCTTTTCAGTGCCAGCTCATCCCGAGAACGTCATCTGCCCAAAGACTCCATTCCAGAGAATCTTGTGAGGAATCTCTCACCCAAAGAGACTCTGCAGTCTCTTTGAGCAGTCCATCGAGTACTCCGCCAATCAGTGCCGAGCCACAACTGCAGTCTCAGTTCAGTGAAACGCAGATGAACAAATGGTTCCTAGTGTGTCCAAAGTGCAGAAGACATTTTCCCCCTAATCTGGGAGTCCAATTCTCGTCTCACTTGGAAAAGTGCGAAGAGGAGACGCTCGCTCGATCGCAATGATCCACTGCGTGGCAGCATTTTGCAGCTATGTTATCTGAGGAACGTGATGATGGTACTTTTGTGCATCTGTGACAGACGATTCTGGAGTTTTGCCACACGTAGCTCTTTTCTTGTCACTTCCGGCGAAAAAAATGCAGCAAAGTTTTTATTCTCGAGATGTAATTGTGATGCTTCCATATTTGAACTTTTATGCATCTTAGAACGGAAAAAATCGACCAGTGCTGAATATGGTGGGATTTGTAAACAAATTGAAATCAGTGGGCCTGATCAGAAGAATAGCATATGAGAAACTACTTGAGATTTACCAGTTGATAAACGTGACTTTTCCTCGTATCGACAATGGAGGACGTAAACCAGAAAAAAATAGTTCGATCATTTTTGGGATAAAAACTCCCAAAACGGTTCTGGAACTATTTAAGAAGTAATTAACGATTTTTCATCATGGTTGTGCTATCTCAGACTTTCAAGAGTATAAGTTTCATCGACAAAGAGTGATTTCAAAGAGAAATCCAATTGGTGGTTCTTACCATCTTTGATAAGATGAACATTACATGTATCTCTGAAAAATATTTTTAGTTGCTTGAGAAGCAGAATAGTTCTTCTGCAAAACTGGTACATTTCAAGAAATTTCCGAATTACCGATTTTGGGCTGCTGTTTTGTAATTTCTATGTGATTATCTCATAATCGGTACGTAGCTTCTTTGAAGCAAATAGAAAATGCTAGTCCTTTTGTGTTTGGCTCACACATTCTCATGAGGGAAAACGAGCAGATTTCAGCACATGATACAAGATCTGAGTTTGGCAACTACAGACTCAACAAATTAGACGCACGGTGATCCTTCATTTGTATTAAGGAACCTTTTAAATGTAAATTTCAGCTTACGTTTCCAAGCAAACATTTTTCTTAATAAAGTTTCTAAACATAACAGCTCTTTCCTGACTTGGAAAAAGTGCAGGAAGCATTTTTTCTGTCACATGTTTCACTAAGTTTAAGCAGCCTGGATGATATAATTTTTTTTCTTGAAGAAATTCCTTTTCCCTTTTCTCAACATCATGAAAATGTCGGTGTTGCACCACCATGTTTTTATTCACTTACAATTAGGACAGATTTCTACGGATCAAAGAGTTCCTTTGGCACTGGATTTCTGATACGTTTTTTTCCTGCAAACGGGTATTAAGAGTGACTGGCACCTTTGTGTTAAATGCTGTGCTATGTTGTGTGTATGAATGTATACGTTATTTATAAATTGCTGTAGTAGTCATTAAAAAGTACTCAAACGTTAATTATCCATTTGCATTTTTGAAAACAGGTTCAAAAATGGCACAGTTCAGATCTGTTAACTTAATGATGGTAAATTCGTTATGAAAAACTGCGACCATTATGGTAAACAACACAAACTGTAATCGGTTATAATCAAAGCCTTGACACAAATTCTTCCTTAACATTATGTGGATTGCAAATCAGGTTTAAATGATATTAGCAGTTCAAACATTTTTGTGCACCAGTGACCAGTTTCGTTGAGGTGATCTAACGGGGTTCCATCAGACTTTGTAAACACCAGAAAACTATGTAGATGTATGTCATCAAGAGTAGGAGGAAAGAAATCTAGGGTAAAATGAATCAAAAAATGACAAGTCATATACTTGCAGGGGTGATTTTGCATTGTACATTTCCCAATGTTTTTAAACTTGTACAAACTCGAACAATGCATGAACAAGCATGTTATGTATACTGAAATGAAAATGCGGGGCGTGGGCGTTTGGTGAAATGAAAGAAAAATTAATTAACTTTTCACGGTTTCGACAACAGTCATAAAAAAAAAGCAGAACAAAATTGATAACATGGGAATAGATGGAATGGTAAGTTTTTGGATGGGGAGAATTTATGCTGCTGAGATACTCATTTTTCTGAAACATCTGAAGACAGACGATCATTATTTCGTCAAATTTAGATCAAAAATGAAAACTCAAAACACAGCTTTGTTACCATGAACGATACAACTAGTCTCTCAATATGCTGAAGAACAAGGGTGAATGACAGGTGTATTTTGGAGTATTCAAATATAAACAGGCCTTAATTCGCAAAAAATTATATTAGAAAGTATGTTTCCCTCACAAGTATATGAAACCACAAATTAAATTACTTGGGACTAAAATTAAAGTTACATAGGTTTTCACAATTACGTAAATCTAAATAGGTTTTGCTCTGTACTAAATGTTTCTATTTTTCTGCTCCATATAATTCGTGATTATTGCCATGTATGACAATTTATTAATAGTTGTCTATTTTTTCAAAGATTAAAATAGTTCAAATCTAAAACAGAACATGGCGTTCGGGAGATATCCACGAATTAGTATTTGGGGCTGATGAGAAAAATCACTTCGGAATGAATTTCATTTTGATACAAACTTCAATAATCTCATCGTTTGCAACTCGTAACAGATATTAATTTTTGTTTTATTTTCCCCAAAAACACTCCTTCACAAGATATGTAGACAAGGAACTTAATTCATTAAGATTCGTTTAATCGTGTTAATTTTGATGATGGCATAGTAACCCACCCATTCAGCTGTTCATGTGTAAAGTCATGGATGGTCAGTTCCTGTGCAATTTCGTTGTAAGATTAGCTTTTTTGAATGTCCGTGGGCACGTCATTTGCATACTAGTTTAAAATTGGCCAAACCGGTTTGGGGGAGGAACCGAGAGGTAAGTTTGCAACAACTCTGCATGACTATAGCATTCTCATCTGAGGTCAGTCACACGGGTGGGACTGGCAAGCACCGAAAAACAACCGAAAAACCAGGTTGAGAAGTCCGGTGATGGCACCCGAAACGCAAAAGCGCAAGTTTCTCCTTACTCACGCCACCTCAAAGGGCATGGCTTTCAGGATTCCCTGAAGAATACGATGGCCTGTTTAAGGACATTGTGGAATGTACGGTACCATAGCAAACTGTGGCCCATGTGGACGCTGCCAAGAGGCAAAAAAAGGCTGGTACTCGTGCTGCTGCTCCTGGTGATAGGCTTGACAAGCTACGTCGTCCCTTGGAGCAAACCGACGGAATTCTCAAAGGTGTCACGATCTCCAAGCGTGAGAATTTCTGCACGACCGAGAGCTAATCTGGACCAGAGATTGCAAAGTGAGCATGAGGTCGAGAATATGCTCACCATACTCGCGTACAACGATGATCCGGATGTGAATGCAAAGGTGAGGTTTAATTCAAAGGACGTCATCAAGTCGGTAAGGTAGTAATTTATTCTTGGAAGTGAGGTCTGTTATTATATAGCCTGGCTCCAACTTAAACTTTCATAATGAATTGTTAAACTACCACATTGGAAATTAACAATTTCGGTGGTACCGTAATAATTTCAACGAAATTAGTTAAGTATCTTGTAATTATTTAAAATTAATCACAGCTTATTTTTAACTGTTTATGTTTCCTCCATTCTTCCTCAACTCAAGCTTTAATTCTCAGTTTTGCACAGATCGATTCACACATAAAACAGTTTAATTTGAAACCAATTTCTCATATAATTAACATGTCTCCAAAAATGAAATAAAAACCAACATTTTTATTTTCCAGATTTCCCCACATTTTCAAAAAATTTTATTCTTTTAATGACCGTTAGTAAATCCAACTTAAATAATGGGTTGACATGACTCAACATTCTTTTACAACAATTTTTTTAATGACTATCATAAATTCAATATACATACAATATTCGCGCTATTATAATATTACAGACTCTAATCTACCTTTGATCACGTAAGCTTAGCGATAAAAAAATGTGCCTTATTGATTCACTCATCATTCAAATGTTGTGGCTAATAAACTTGTTCAGCAGCCTAAACGCTGAATAAAAAAAACCCCACTAAATTCAGTTGAAACTAATTCAAAACAGCACAGCCAGCACAGAATTTGCAAAATGTAGTAAATTCACTCACAAAAAGTTGCCAAAAGTGATACAAACACTTTAGAATGTGCCTATAATATTTTTATAGGCACAAATATAATTGAAAAATTTTGCCTTTTGTCAAAGTGAGCGCAGTACAAACTGAAAGACATGCACACCAGGTGATTTACATCACTGATGTTGAATTAACCCAAGCTTTCTGGCATCTCATTAGGCTAATTATTGTATATAAAAATATTTTAATTTTAGGCCAAAACCTAATGGCTTTGGAGCTGGAAAAGTTCCAGTGACTGGGGAGTTAGGAGCCACCAGGAAGGATGAAAACAAATGATACATAGACTAGAAAGGCAGTCATTTTCAAAGAAGTTGTCTATGTTTAGAATCTGTTAAAGTCTTGAGCAGCCCGCTTAAAGGGGAGCAGGACCTCTATACCAGCAATACTAAAATCTTAATTCTGTATTTATAGGGCCCCTAATTTCTTGATTTTAAAATGAAAAACTGTCATAGTATCTGTGAATTTGTAATCATGGCATCATTCAGATAGCTGAAATGATTCAGTGTTAATCTAACTGTGGTTGGTGCAGTAACAGTGAAAAACTCATAATCTAAATCAATAATTAAGATAAGAAGCTTCTAATAAGAAAACAACACGACCAAAAACGTTTTAGCAGAAAAACGACGTTTCGCCACCCTGTGGCTAACTTTATTCAAATTTTCACAAAAGTCACTAGTACTGATGGATGGTCTGATTGCACATACTGTACGTGTTGCAATAGTGCACAAAACAGTATAGGTAAATTCTATCATTGTGTTCCCAGTTATCAGGCCAGTTATTCGAATCATACTGCAAAATCCATAGATGAAAATGTGTCTTTAGAACATATTATCCACCTTCCTCTTGTGGCACCTGTTTGTTAAAAAATGTCCAGTTCACACTGATGCAAAATTCTAACCATAAAGTTAAGCCTAAAATGTTGTTGAAAATAGGCCTACATAATGATGGAAATTTGCCATTGCCACGTGTCTTTCAGCATGCAAATTTGCACGAAATTAATTAAAACTACCCATTATGTCACTGGCAGCACCAGCATTCCTATACCGAGCAAACAAATCATTGATACATTATCATTTGCATGGTTCACTGATGATAAATTTAATTGTCTTATGCAAAAACTGGTCATACGTATACTTGGTCAATTTGCTAGCACAGGCACTGGTCATGCAACGTGAAAGGAACCTCATGTTCGTATCCATGCAAGCATTCAAATAGGGGCTAGTTTTTGTAATAAAATAAGCAAAAAGTACTTCATCCAGAATATTCAATATTGGGATTTTGCTCCTGCCTGCAGCCTTAACTTACCAACCACAGAATGGGATTAAGAACCCAAATTACCCAATATAACACCGTCATGCTATCATTGTTATGGCTTATTAGCGCGAAATTAGTTTTCTTGGTTGCATGGTCATCATGACACCAAGATCATACATGAGAAAATTATTTTACGGACAAATGGGACAATAAAAGTTTATAAAACCATACGTGCAGCTTATATACACTCATTAAAACAATTCACCATGCATGCATATACTGTAAATGAGACGATCAATACAAACTATAGCTCACCTAAAAAAAGAATGCCGTTGCCCGATGGGAAAAATCATAGCAGAATCATCTTTCTTGACCACCGTCTACAGCTCTCACATCATAATTTTTAGCTAGCAGAAATAGATTCGACGATAAACACGGAATAATTCATCAGAATTAACGAATAGTGTCCTTTTCGATTCTTGCATGGGAGCGCGGCCTCCGATCAAGTATTGGCATTCTCCGCAATTCCACCTCTATTGTGTCACAAACTACAGCCACACGAACAAGCCTGTGCAGCGAAGCCACCGTAATGAGAAAATGATCACGCTAGGTGGCGCTAGCATGTTGGCAAGGTTCAAGGCAGAACAACATTGCATTACAGTGATTTTGAACGATCATGTACCGTTTTTTCTCTTTTCAAAAAAATGAATTAGATTAAAATAAACTTTTAAGAAAAGAATACACTAACAATCTTGCTGTCTGGAAAATTCAGGGAGAAGTCAAGGAAGAATGGCTTATTTTAAAAAAGTCAGGGAAAGTCAACGTTGTCATGTTGTAACGATCGAAAATTAATGCATGGTCAGCTCAGGGCCCATTTTTTTCGAGTACAAATTTGCAAAATTTTCCACGTTTTTGAGGATAAATTTGCAAAATTTTCTACGTTTTTGTGTACAAATTTGCAAAATATTTTACGTTTACCGAGGACAAATTTGTAAAATCCTCCAGGTTTTTCCTGTTCAAATTTGCAAAACTTTCTACATTTTCCGAATGATTGTCATTGCATGGTCAGGGAAATTTTTTAAAACTTGAACAAGTCAGGGAGGTTGCAGATAACATTTGGCTTCATCCTTCATCTTGGGTTTTTGCTCCCTTTTGGAATGCTTTCTTAATTCTCCAGAAAGGACTGAGCTGACGTAGAAAATGGAACCATACTTACGAATATATTGGATTAAATGTGCTTATGTGACACCGAGCGAGGTAGCTGAGTGCATAAATGCTCAGCCTCTCATTAGGTAGACTCGGGCTCGATTCCCGGCTCGGCTTTCCTCGCTTTGGCTTTCGTGGTTTTCCAAAGTAGTTTTCAGGCGAATGCCGGGACAGTTCCTCTAAAAATCGGCCACGACCGTAATTCCAATTCACATGACAAATCGCACAAATTGTGTTCATTGTTCACCTTCTTTGATGGGAAGCGGATACTGTTTCTCACAGTACATATTCACACGTGTACAACATACTGTGTGTACACTTCTAAGTTCGAACCACCCTTTGCCTTTAGCACACTCGCGTTCATTGCAACTTTATAAACTCGATCTGTGCTCTTCAAAATACTCCACACTTTTTTAGTTTAGCATAAAATTTTGTCTCAATGTTCAATTAGCTGAAAGCTTTTAATTTCAAAATAGATGCAAACTTTAAAAATGAAAAAAACAATATTTCAATTTCTTTGCTGTACACACATACATTGTCAAGTTTTAATGCTAAAAACGGGAATTTTTCCAGTGAATTAAATGTCACTTAGAAGAATACAAATTTCCACCAGGAATCGTTAAATTCGACCCCGTTTTTATCTCCGTATTTCCACGAAAAACAATAACGCGAGCAATTAGGACGATGGAATAACTTTAAATTCCAGTATTTCTATTTAAATAGCTTTTCCCTATTTCTCGTAGGTTCCGCGACCAGACGTCCTTTCCGCCACTTCCGGGAGTACTGCCTCCATCGGAGGATTCGGCGCCCCATCCGGTTCCCCACGCTTCGTGCCAGCCTCCCGACTGGTTCACCTCGACCTGAAGGGGGCGCCTCCCAAGCTGTCCTACCTGCGACAGTTGCTGCCGTTACTGCGCCACCTGGGGGCCACGGGGCTTCTGCTGGAGTACGAGGATGCGTTTCCTTTCTGGGGTCCTCTGACAGGGATGTCCTCGCACTCCGCTTACGGGATGGGCGAGGTGACGGAACTACTGCGTCTAGCGCGCTCCAACCGGCTGGAGGTGATACCTCTGGTGCAGACTTTCGGTCATCTGGAGTTCGCGCTCAAGCTTCCGCAGTGGCGCCACCTGCGTGAGGCCCGGGCGTTTCCGCAGACAATCTGCCCATCGCGCAACGAATCGCTGTCGACGCTCCGGCTCATGATCGACCAGGTGGTGGCGGCGCACCCGGGGATCAGCCGCTTGCACATCGGTTGCGACGAAGTCCTCCACTTGGGGCGCTGCAGCACCTGTCTGGCCCGTGCTTCCGCTTCCATCGCTGGCCACTCTTCCGGGCCCAGCTTCCTGTTCCTGGAGCACGTCCGCCGAGTGGCCGACTACGTGCGAAACCAGCACGGCTTGCGCGTCCTGGTGTGGGACGACATGTTCCGCGAGCTGCCACCAGGGGACGTGATGCTCAGTCGGTTGCATGACGGCGTCATCGAGCCCGTCGTCTGGTCCTACGGCGATGACCAGCTGGACGCCGAGGTGTGGCGACGCTACGCCAGCGTCTTCCCCACCGTCTGGGCCGCAGGAGCCTATAAGGGCTCCACCGGCGAGACTGCCTACGCAACCAACGTGCAGCGCCACCTACGCAACACAGGCGGGTGGCTAGACACGTTGCGCCACCTGCGTGACAACGGTCGATTTCGCCAGCTCGCTGGCTTCATACTGACCGGCTGGCAGCGCTACGACCACTTCGCGGTACTGTGCGAACTCTTGCCCTCCGCATTGCCTTCCCTGGCGGTCAACTTGCTAGCAGCGACCCATGGCGCCGTCCACGATGACGTCGTCAAGAACGCCTCCACTGTTCTGGGATGTGGCGAGCGCCCCCTGGCGGGCTTGACCGCCGACCCTTACCTGTGGACCTTCGCGGCGTGCAGCTTCCCTGGCGCCTCGGCTTTTGCGGTGGTCAAGAGCCTTCAGAGGATCAAGGAAACGGCCGGCGCCCTCGTCCGAAAAGTGGCCCTCACCGACGGCTGGTTCAACCCGTACAGCTTGCGCCGCAACCTCACCAACACCTGGAGAGTGAGAGGCGAGCGCCAGAAGGTGGAGATGGCGCTTCGGTCGGTCAGAGCCGTGCGGAAAAACGCCATAGCGGCGCTCTCCAGCTACTTTCAGAAAGACGCCATAGCCGAGTGGGTGCAGCAACAGATCGACCCGCTTTTGAACGTACTGGTTTTTATTGATGCGAAAATCAAGAACATTGTCAAAGTGGACACGTGGCCTAGGCGGCCTGTGGACTAGATCGCTACATGTTTGCAAATTGGTGCTCCTATAGATGGCGCGGTTAATGGGAGATATGTCTTTGGGTGGCAGGGTGAACTTGTTTCCAATCGCTGGCAAACGGATGCAGATTGCAGACCATACCACTAAACGACACTGTTTGCCCAAAACCAGTGTCGCGTAGTGGTAAGCGTCTGCAATACCACTAAGCGACATTGGTTTTCAAGCGACTGGAAACAAGTTCACCGTGCTCGTACCTATATGTCTTTTACCTGATCACGCGCACAGTGACAACAAACATTTTACTTGTTTTAAGCTGATCGACTGACATGCAGTTTTTATAGTACTCATTGATTCTATAAATAATTAAGTAAACATTTGAAAAACAGATTAATTGATTTTTTTTAAACATCATTAAATCCAGATTATTGCCAAAATCAAATTTTTGAATAACATCTTTAGCCATGGCACACCTGCAATACGCACTCGCATTGCATAGTTCATTGATGAAATGCTTACGTGTGAACTACTATGATTTTTAATGTAAATCCATCCGATATTTAGAAAATTAACTTTAAGGAAACTAAACTGGGGATCTTTCAATCTGAGTAAATCTTACTTTGACATTTTCATCAGGTTATCTCTTCTATATGAATCGTCATGGACGTAACAAATTTTCAGAAAGATTTACGTCTTGATTACTATCTTAAGGTAAGTTCACGTTGAACTTGTTACCAGTCGCTTGAAAACCAGTGTCGCTTAGTGGTATTTCAGACGCATACCACTAAGCGACACTGTTTGGCGCCAAAACCAGTGTCGCTCGGTGGTATGCGTCTGCAA
>JAQGAO010007623.1:0-11124 GCA_034697705.1 Ommatoiulus sabulosus
TAGTTAATTTTCCCGTAATTACCGGGACTTTAAGACGAGGATGGAATGGGAAGACGGTCATGGCCGATTTAATATAGAAACTATCTCAGCATTCGCCTGAAAGAATTGTGGGAAACCATGAAAAACCACAATCGAGGATAGCCGACCCGGTAAAATTCCAATTCCCATTTATTCCAATGTCATTATTATTAAAAATATATAATTCCTCTCTCCTCATGCTTCATTTTGTTTCATCTAAAATTTTAAGAACCTTACATTCAGATCCAACTTAATCCTTTCGTAAATGTCACTTTTAATCTCACAGCGCCACTAGTTGTCCTTAATTAAATTTCCAAAAAGTGTCAATTGGAATAACTAATTTGGCAATTTTGTGATTGAATTTTCGGTAAATGAAATACAACTGTGCCAGGTGGTCTAAAAGTTAGTTACCGTTGTATTTTCTTTTTCATAACATCTTTTTAGCATCTTTGCCTCAAGTCGTTTTGGACATTTTAGTTTGCATGATTTAATAATTTTATTGATCCAATAAAATATTACAGCAAGGGAACATCTAAAGCCGCTCGTATGTTACATATATACAGATTTTGCCGCTAACAAAAAGTTACATATATACAGATTTTGCCGCTAACACTCATTTAAAATGTGTTTAAATATGTCGCGTTATATTAAGTGGTTCAATATTTACTTTAGCAAGCTCGTAATTAAGAATTAATTACGAATTGATTTACTTCCTTTAGTAACATACTGTTTCTGGGATAATTTAGAAACCATTCACCATTAATTATGATTAATCAAGAAAATTACTTTTAACGGTCAATATCAGCCACACAATTATCGCCATTATCAACTATCATATGATAAATGCACGAAACTTACCTTGTCATTAAGTGTGGCGGTAACGACACTTTTTGTTAGGAAACTTGCTAAAAACAGCCCGAGTGTGACGAGCAGTTGATGGAATGAACCATGAATCCCTCTATCCAAGTCCATTCCTCTAATGATGCAAATAATGGAGAAGACTTCAAAGAAGCACCAAACAATTGTAACTTTGCGGAATATATCCTCTAAACGTCCGACAATGACGCACATGAGCTGGTGATTTTTCAAAAAAAGTGACGTAAACTGGACTTTTTCTGTCAATTTCGAAAATTCTTTGTGAATTTTTGGAATCCAAAGTCATAGTTTCTAGACAGTCGAAATTCAGAAGAGTTAAACGGTTAACGGTTATGTAAGTGAAAACAAATGCCACGTGCATGTAGCAGGCAACAACCAATAGCATCCCTATCAATTTGTTCAAAATTGTTTGGTACATGAACATTCGGGGAAATAACCAACTGCTGATAGCGTGGCAATGTTGACAGCCGTCTTCAATGCCAATGATGACGAAGGCCACTGCAAACGAGATGTTAAGAATCAAGAGTTTGGACGTGATTTTCAATCGAAAGGCTCGATAGCTAGCTGGACGGTCACCTATAATGGTCAAACAGGCAACGTTCAGATGTTCGAATAATTTGGACAGCTTATCAGAGTTTAAGCTGAAAAACAGGTGCATAAAAATACTCTGGATGTACAATATTTCCATGTTGATGTTGGTGATGATGTCTTCAAAAGGCAGGTAGACGTTGCTGGCTACCAGAAACGATGCCATGATGATCAGCATGGCGGTCATCAGCAATATCTGACATGTTCTTATAAATGTAACGTACATTTTGAGCCCCTTCCATCTAGTGCTGGTGCCGTTCAAATCGATCCCACAAAGTAAAAGGGGGAGCAAAACAAGTTGGAAAATTTTGTCGGTACTGGGTCCCGCGTCGTGTGCTCGAATTTTTGGGCTTGTCAAGAAGCCACATATCCACGATATTTTTTGTGTCTGGTAGTATCGCTTTCCAAGTTATCAGAAAACAATTTTTGGTACAGTGTTGTGAGCTGTCCAGTATAAACAGTTGATGAAAGAAGTCTTTCAAGTTTTAAAACGTTGCCAGACGAACGGCAATCGATTAGAATGTCAAAGGATGATTGATATGTATACGTATTTTAAGTGATCAAACAATTACTGCAAGGGTAGAACTTTCTTACATAGAGCTGCTTACATAATATTTATCAAAATGACTGACATGGTTGTTTCATTATTATGGACTTAACACATCTGACAGTTACTTTTCTTTCCATATGAGAACTGGTAAACTTCTGTCGTCATATTTCCTTATCATGATTGCAGCTTCCTTTATTTTTCTAAGCGTTTAGGTTTATTTCACTTTGGATGCCCAATGAGAACTGAAGCAATTATCTGTGGTCCTTAATGCAATTAATCATCAGTAGTGTTGTATAGGTCGGAAACATGTTTTTAAAGTGTTTGTTCTAATGTCAGCATCAATAGAAAGCGTAATGTGACCACCTATATGGATTTTCCGTTAACCAGACGGAAATACTAGCTGTCTCCGATTATGTGGTAATTTTTAAATATTTTTTACGATAAACAGAGCATGGAATGAGCTAAGCTATGCTTACAAAATTTTAGTAAGTTATCTTGAAGAATATTTTCGTTATTCCATGCAATTTGCCTTAATTGTTCCAATGCTAGATCTTCAAAATGTTCGCATTATGTTTGCAAAATTTTGCAATTATTTTTTCCTTATTTCTACTCTGGAAGACTGGTTGACACTTCTTATGTGCAATATCAGTTAAAATCATTTGCATCATCTTCAAGATAAAAACATCAAGTTAGTGCGAATCCTGAAAGTCCATGGGCAATTTGATAAATTTGATGTACATGCACGTGTCCATAAAACACAATAAGACGAATTAAAATTTTTAAACTTGAATGGATCGGACAAGTTGTCTACAATTACGCATGCCCATGGATGCGGAGAGATGTTTGGACCTTAGAAAGATATAATGACTCCTGCTCGTTTCTTACCTGGTCATTGATTGTGGCGGAAATTTTGGTTTTGCTCAGAAAAGCCAATAGATATTGCACGAGAGGCACCCATATCAGTTCTTTGTGCAATGACTTTGGCAAGTGAGTGTCTTCATCCAGTTCTATGCCCCCGAGAAGAGATATCATGGAGTAGACTTCCATCAAGCTCCATCCTAGGATTGCAGTGCGAAAAATGTCGTCCATGAGTCTCACCAGAAGGCACAAGGCCTGGTGATTTTTCAGGAAAACGATGTGCGAAATTGTATTTAGGTTATTTGGGAGAAAAGTTTTCGGTTTCTTGGAGTCCAGTGTATTTCCCTGCAGACTATTGAAATTCAGGATAACGAAGTGAGCAATGATCAGGTAGACGAATACGAAGATCACGCGCAGATAGGCGGCAGTGACAAGCATCATTCCACCTAATCTATTCATGACGGTTTGACACGTTGGTTGTTTCGGGAACAACGTCGAGCTTAATCCCTGGTATACGTGGTGGCCATTATCGAAACCCATGAAAATTAATCGCACTGCGGAAATTATGCTAAAAATCGCTATGACACTTGCGATTTGCCAACGAAGTTTTCTATATCTTGCTGGACTGTTTCCCATGATGGTCACGCAGGCCTCGCTCAGATCGGCCAAGAGCTTGACCAGCTTGCCGTAATTTAGGCAGAAAAATAAGTATATCAGGATGCACTCTGTATACACCAAGCCCATGTTGATATTGACGATGACATCCCTGACTTTCACATTAGCATTACTGAACGCCAGGAACAATGCGATGATGAACCACATGGAGGTCATCAAAAGCATCAGGAGGATTCTCGCAAACTTTACGTACATCTTCAGGCATTTCCGGCTCTTGCTCTGCTCGGTCAAGTCGATGCCCCACAACAGAAGGCATAGAAAGACGACGTTGACAATTCGTCGAAATTGCGACGGATGATTCGTCACTTTTTGTGATTTGTGGCGCAGGGACCACATCATTTCCACAAATTCCTTGGGTTCTTGTCTCATTTTTTCTTCAATTCTGCTTTGTGTTTGTCGGTAACCGACTATGAAGTTGCCAGGATTTGGTTTTCATATGATGACTATATCGAATCCTCTCCACTTCCGGAGGATGCCAGCCTGCCTATTAATTTTTTGTGGTACATTATAAAATGTATATCAAAATGATAAATTGGAGCACAAAATGGATATTCTGCTCAATATTCGTTACCTCCAGTGCCTTGGAGGTGGGAAGTGATCAAGTTATTAATCAATTTAAGCAAACTATCGATAAATAATTAAGTTGTAGCACTTTAGTGACTTTGCAACTTTATTTAACAACTAATCGTGATTAAGGACGCTTGCAAACATATATCTATTAATATGAAATATATGTATATAATCGAACAATCAGTAAAGACGACATGAGAATACTACCAGCTCTTAGCCAAAATTGACTATAGGACGTGGTAGGACGGGACACCAAATTAAAATGAGTATTTGTATACTTAGTATCTTTTACCCGATCGTTTTCTATGACAGGAAAGCGTGACACAGCTTTTCATAAGATCCTCACCAAAGGTTTCATTTCATGACCTTAATGGTTGTCTTTGGTGACATTTTTTTAAAACCCAGTTTATTCGCTGTAATTCTGCTGCACTTTTGCTCCGAATCTTCATATAAAGGGGGTCCTAAAAACTTAATTGTTTAAATCAATGTTTCCCAAATTTGTTTCTACTACTTCCTTTTTAGTGCAAATTTTTCACCATTACATAAATCTAATATTTCATCAGTGCCTACTAAGCATTTATTTTATAATAACAAATTAATGAAATGAGTGTCAGTATTTATGCGAAGGAGGTGTCATTTTATATTCTATGCCATTTAACAGCCTCGTAATAGCTTATTTTCCACTGCCCCCTTCGAACTTCCCATGACCCACAAGGGGATAAAATTGCCCATTTTGGGAAACACTTTGCCAAAAACGTTTGAGAACCTTTAGATAAACCTCGTTATGTATACGCACACAAAATGTTTTAATCTGATTACATTCTTTGGGATAGTAATTACAGAGTAAACCTTTTTGTATCTCATTGCATTTTACTAACCATGCATATGCATGCATCTCTCCGATGATCTTACCTGATTATTAATATTGGCTGCAATTAAACTTTTGCGGATGAATGTGAATAAATATACGGCAAGTGGTATCAGTAGTTCGAGGTGGGTGCCTATATGTTCCTGGTCCAAATTCATGGCCCTGATGACGCAGATGACGACGAAAATTTCGAAGAAGTCCCAAACTAGGGTGATCGTACGAAAAATGACTTCCATGCGCAGTACCAAAGTGCACATGGTCTGGTGCAGGCTCAAGAAGTTGGTGACGTTGGTTCCCCGTTGGTGGTCACTCGATGTCTCGGAATTAAGGGTCATTCTCTGCAGACAGTCGAAGTTTGAAGCGACGAAACACGCAATAACTTGGTATAATAAAACGCTGCACACGTGCATGTAAGATGTAGCGATCAGCAAGATGGTCGCCACTGTACCGAAAACCGCTTGGAATGTTTGGTTTTCTGGAAATAGCCACTCGCTGAATGCTTGGTATACCTGAATGCCTAATTGGATGCCCAGATAGATGATGGCTACAGTGAACGAGAAGTTTACAGCCACGAATCCGCCTATGACTTTGTTGTGTCTCTTGGCATGGATACTTGCGAGGTCGCCCAGAATGACCAAGCTGACCTCGTTAAGATCGTCTAAGAATTGGATCAGCCTCTCTGCGTTCCAGTGGAAAAACAGGTACAACACGATGCCCTCCATGTATATTACGATGTGATCGACGTGGTTGATGAGTTGTGCAATCGTCAAGACGGCTCCATTGGCGGTGAGGAACATTGTCGTGGTGACGATGAGGATGACATTATGAGCTGAGAAGAAAACTCTAGAAATTAGGCAGTACGCCTTCATCAACTTCCATTTCTTGCCGAAGGTGGTCAAGTCAATGCCAAACCACAGAAGGCAAAGACTGATTAAAAAGGTAACTTGTTTGAACCTTGATTCTGGTCGTTTGACTGCCATCGACTCGCTTCGCGAGTAAATTTCAACAATAGGCCTACTCTTGGCTTCAGGCCTCATTTTTTGGTCAAGTTGGGAATTCAGCCTCATGAATATACCGAGCATGAATGGTCGGAATGTTGATGCGTAGCCAACTTTTGTGGATATTCTGCAATGCATGCAATCAATCGCTAAGTAATGAATGTTAACTGTTTAAACAGTTTGGCTATGACAAAAAGTTTGTAGATGTCATCGGGATATTTACTTTTAAGCTATCGTATTATTATATTACTAATTATATTCCGCAAAAAACTCATTTCCGTAATGTTTGCGCATTGAACGAGCGCAAATGATATCGGTATAGACGCCATGTATGTTTGCATGTGTTTTCTCAAACACATTCTACAACCAATAAATTGATCTCAGTATATTTACAGCACATACTATAAATAATGTAGATGGTCACCTCCTATATGTTATTGAAGCATATCAAATTATGATAGGAAAGTGCACATTTTAAATACGTGGACTGTTCAACTTCAAGAAGTAAGGTAAGAAGACCTCTCACGTGTGTAATTTTTCCTTATGACATTCAAATTTTCTTCCTAATCCAAGCAGGGAGACCACTACTTCCTCTCACAAACACATGCATAGATCGTGCCGCATTCAGTCATACTGACCCACCATCAGGTGAAAATTAGTGGGACTGACGGAAACAACGTCAAACATTGAGCTGTGAAGTGTATTCAGATTTCTGTGAATGATGCATGAATGATGAGTTGCATCATGGTCCAAGGAGTTCCGGACACCAGAAACATGGATGTGATGACCACGAAAGCGAGCAACTGAACCATAAAGCACATTCTGGTAACTATGCAGTACATCTTGAGCAACTTCCATCGGGCTACATCATGTGATCTTTTTATCGAATCAACAACTAAATGAACGTGCCTCCGGGTAATTTTGCCAATGGAATGAATGAAATGTCCCGTGATATACAATATGCTGACGAATTCTGCATAAGGTCCATTGTTGAGGTGTATGGTGCCAATGTCATGTAACGGAAACCGGTCTGAGGGGTTTATTGTCTTTGATAATGGAAGTACAGACATTCAGGATGTGCAATGAATTGGCCGGCCAAGCACATCCTGGCTTCATGCAGTTGACATCGATTTTTATATGCAGGGATAGAAAAATTGTCTGTCCGATTACCTATACTTGTTAACATACTTATTGAATTGCCCTCGTACCAGGACGTAGTGGTTATCAGAAGTTGGGAGCCCCAAATGCCAGTCATTTTAAACTATTCTTTGATCCTAATTTTTTTTTCTCAGCACTTAACTTCTGGGATTGGGCTAATTATTTAATTCTTAAACACTAGTATCATCATGTATGTCTTGCATTGACCAGCTACTTACCTGGTCGTTGATCTTTGCCGCAAAAATGCTTTTTCCCAGAAAGTTCGACAGATACAAGAAGAGGGGCATGAACATTTGACGTTGAGAACTGACTGGTTCTTCGTCCAAATTCATGGCTCTGATAACACAGATGATGCAAAGCAATTCGAAAAAACTCCAGAGCATGGTGACCACGCGATAAATACCGTCCATGTGTCTGACCGCGTCGCACATGGCATTATGGTTTCTCAAGAATACGAAGAAGGGTCCACTTTGGTGAATTATTGGTGAGTTATTCGAATTTCTTGAATCAGGCTTCATTTCCTGGAGGCAACTGAAGTTCAGGCTAATGAAATGAGCAATGATAAGGTAGTAGAAGGTAACTGCCACGTGCAAATAGGATGCAACAATGAGCAGTATGCCGCTCATCCTGTTCAGAACCGATTGACCCATGATCAATTGGGGGAACAGCCAGTTGCTGACCGCTTGGTAAAGATGGTTGTTTCCTTTAACGCCATAGTAAATGATATATGCTGTCCACACGATGTTGAACGCCGCAAACAATGCCAGGATTTGCCATCGAACTCGACGATAGTTTGCTGGGCAGTCGCCCATGATGGCCAGACAGGCCTCGTTCATGTTGGCCAGTAACTTGAGCAGTTTGTCTTGGTTTGATTTGAAAAATATGTACGTCAGGATGCTCTCGATATACAAGATAGCTAGATTGACGTGTGTGACCAATTCCGCGAAGGTCAAAGGGACTGCTTTCACCAGAAACATGATCGTGATGGCCGTGAGAGCTATTACCAGAACCATAAAAATGACTCTGGCCAAAAAGCAGTACATCTTCAGAAACTTCAATCTTTTGCTGTAATTGGTCAAGTCTATTCCAAACACCAGGAAGCAAAACGAGACAATGCGGATAATTTGGCAAAATTGCGACTCGTTTCGTATCACAATTTCAGGAAACTCTTCCTTGGTTGTCCATTCTTCTTTGGATTTCTTCACTTCCGGTGACATCTCTCAGGTGAAGATAGCGTCGTTCTGTTGCTTAAACCACTGGAAAGTGTGAATATTGCGCTGATGCATGCGATATGCAAGCGTATGTTCAAATTTAAAGGCGTTTCTATGTGATCGATTTTCGATTTAGTCAACCTACAATGTAGGTGTCTGATATTAACTGTTCAAACAATTATTATGTGTTGGTGCTTCCCTGCCAAATGACGTTTCTAATGTAAAAATAGGGTTGTCAGTATGCTCAGCACTTCCAATTTCCTGGTGGCTCAATTTAATGACAAACAATACAACGTCAATACTAGTCATATATGCGTCGCATTATCATTATCACGAAAAAATATAAGTATACAGAATGTTTCTATCCTTACTTAAAAGATTTCTACATTCCCTACACCGTAATGATAAAACGTCTACAAAATTACAACTAAAAACCACAAATAACCAAATTAGCCTAACAAATGATTTCTCTTTATGTATTAATTGATGTTTAACTTATTTTGTAATGCTAGTTTGGTTATTTGCAGTTTTTAGTTGTGCATTTGTAGATGTTTTATCATTATGGTGTAGGAAATGTATAATTAGCTTACAAGTCGTGGATAAGGATAGCAAAATTCTGTGTATTTATATTTTTTCGTGATAATACTGTTAAAATTGTTTGTAAGATAATTTGCAAATTTAATATTTTTTCTGTAGCTCCTGAAGAAGGCATATCGAAATGTGGAGCACAAAATAAAATTCTGGTTAGGGTTAATTGAAGTCTTGCAACAAAATATAATATTTGCTCAAATCTATGAAACAAAATTGAAAATGGCGAAAGGGATATTTATGAAATGCATTTGAGTAATTAATTTAGTAAATTTAATTAATGATTTATAAGAAAATGGCAGACTAGACATGTATACAGGAGTATTTTACATGTTTTCGACAGATACATGTAGGCTTAACCGAAATCCAATTTTAAGCAGACTATATATAGACAGGGCTATACAGGTGCTGCTCATGCGGTCTTCCAAAGAAGCTTAAAACTGCCCTTTTTAATGTACATAGTTTGTAACATAATAGCGACAGAAAGGTTCTATTAGCACATCATTTTTGTAGTACATAATACATATATTCTTACCTGGTCATTAATCCTTGCAGGAAATATAGTTTTAAATAGAAAGTTCGACAGATACATAGCAATTGGAAACAGCAACTGGCTAGTGGAACTGACCGATACTTTATCCAAATCCATACCTCTGATAAGGCTTATCATAGATAATAGTTCAAAAAGGCTCCAGAACATGGTAACCTTGCGAAAAATATTGTCCATGAGTATGACTACATTGCACATGGCGTGATGGTTACTCAAAAATGCGAAAACGGAACATCCATGGTGATTTCTGGACATGTTGCTCAATTTTCGAGAAAGTAACGGCAATTCCTGTAGGCGGTTAAAGTTCAGAATAATAAAATGAGCAATCATTAGATAGAAGAAAGCACACGCCACGTTCATGTAAGAGAGAAAACTGATCAACATGCCACCCGTTTTGTACAGAACTTGATGAACCATGACACTGTTCGGTAAAAGCCAGGCGATGACATCTTGGTAAACAATGTCGTTGCCTTTAACTCCGTAATAACTGATATACACTGAAAAAAAGCTGTTGAATGTAGTGAATATCCCCAGGATTTGCCAGCGAACTCGACGGTAGCTTGCTGGATGGTCGCCCATAATGGCCACACAAGCCTCATTCAAATTTCTCATTAACTCGATCAGCTGATTTTTGTTTGAGATGAAAAATATGAGCATCAGGATGCTCTCAGTATACAAGATGATCATAGTGGCATGAAGGATGAGTTGCATCATGGTCAAAGGAGTTCCGGACACCAGAAACATGGATGTGATGGCCACGAAAGCGAGCAACTCAACCATAAAGCACATTCTGGTAACTATGCAGTACATCTTGAGCAACTTCCATCTTTTACCATAATCGTTTAAGTCGATTCCAAACACCAGGAAACCAAACGAAACAACGCGTACAATCTGATAAAATTGCGACTTGTTTCGTGTCGCTTTTTGAGTTTTTCTATTCCACACTCCCTCGACTTTCTTAGCTTCAGTTTTCATTTCTCTAGCCGGTTTTTTGTGTGTGTGAAATTTGCTCTTTGTTGTTGAATATCTCTAGAAAAGTGCCAGTGAAGAACTTTCCAGTTGGTAAGACGTGCTACAAAATAATGTCCAGCTTCTATCGATTTCCGTTTAAATTAACATTGTAGCTCTAAAATGTTGTTTGTTAACTGTTCAAACAGATTAGTCACACTATGCCATTTTATAGCAATATTATAAAATATAATAAGTATAATGTATTTTTTGTTGTTTTTAATAATTTTATTATTCTAGTAAACTTGTTATAGAAGAGGCATTTAAGTAATTTAATAGGGATTGCCTAATATTTATATTTGTACATGAGCTAATTTATGACATTATATAGCATTTTCCGCAAATGCAATTCTTTTTAGACCAATCATTGTAAATGTCATTGTAAAAATTATATACATTGAAGTTGGAATTTATCATTCATAAATCTCTAGAAACATTTTGCCCAACAGGGTTCCCCCAGAAATTTCATTTTCCATATCCCTGACTTTTCCCTGGCTTTTTCAGGTTTGAAAGAAAATTTCCCTAACCAAGGACAACGTGAAAAATAGACATATTTTCCAAATTGACACTGGAAAATATTTTGTTTAAATTTAATAAGGACAATTTTG
>JAQGAO010007624.1:0-11123 GCA_034697705.1 Ommatoiulus sabulosus
ACCAAAAAGTGACCAGTTTTCGTGTATTGAGGGAAAGTTGAATTTTTCGCCTTTTAACTATTCAATCAGACAGCTCTGCGGGTCTAGTTTGAAGAAACTTGTTCAATTTTTCAAGCGATGATTAAAAAAGCTAGAGGTTTCCCCAGACCTGGAAAACCGGGAAAAGGCAGAAAACTTGAAAAAGTCTGCAAAAATCAGGGACAACTTACTTATTATTTAAACGATCTGGGAAATTCAAGGTGGCAATGTCGTCACAATCTAAAATTAATGTTTCCACGTGGTTAGCTCAGGGCCCATTTGCCAAATTTTCATCAATTCAAGAGGACAAATTTTCATAATTTCCGATCTTTTCCGAAGGCGCAAAAATTTGCAAAATTTTTTCACGTTTTTGGAGTACAAATTTGAAATTTTTTTCGTAATATAAATTTGAAAGATGATTCCGAGGACAAGTTTTCATAATTCTCAACATTTTCGGAGTCCAAATTTTCAAAATTGTCTACATTTTCCGAATATAAATTTGCCAGTTTTCAAAAAAAGAAAAAAAAAATTATGCTAATTTTGAAAATTTTGTTTGTTAATTTGGAAATATTTTAAAAGTTTTCATTCGTGAATTTCGCAAAACATTAAATATTGTGCTGTGCCGATTTTGCAAAATTGTGATTAAAATTTGCACATGTCAGTTTTGACATTGTCATTTGTCAGGGAAATTTGTTTAAAAACTTGGAAAAGTCAGGGAAATTGAAAATGCAATTTCTGGGGGAATCCTGGAAGAACTAACGATTTGAAAAAAATTTCTCACAAGGATTTTCCATTGTCAAATAACTGACCAATCATATTACGACAAAACTGAATCACAATTGCCTGTTCTTTGGTTGATTGCAGTATCTTCCTAAATTGGCACATATACCAATGGTGCCCCAGTTGTACATCCCATTACACATATAATGAACTTCATTTTGCATCAGGAAAGTTAATTCTTATTTATTTGTCATATTTCTTGGATTTTTTTTTTTAATTTGCATTTATTTTAGACCTTTCCTTAACCCTCACCAATTGTAAATGGATTTCGAGGATCTTTGAGATTCTCGCATTTCCAATTACACTCTTTCTGATTTTTTGAAGTTACATAAATTGGCTGTGATTATCTGAAACTCAGCTTGAATGGTTTCTTTCTTCGCTTATCTTTTGCTCGAAGCTTTCTTTTGCACTTCTTTCAATTTCCTGATGATACTTCGACCACTTCTATCGTACCAATAATATTCCTTCCCAGGAGAATCCTTCCCAGGAAGAAAATAAGACTTACCGTAGGTCCATTTCTGGAACATCCTTACCGTACAATAATCGTTAATACTAGTTGGTTGCAGAATTTTCTTTTAGTATATTACCATTGCTACCCTCACTGACGTTACCGAATCAGTAGTTGGAGTTTACGGCACCTTTGAAGAGTTGTTGCATTAAATAATTGGCAGATTAGCTCAGCGGTGTCAATTCAAAGGATTGATTTCCGATGGGTTTTAATATGTGCACCTTTTAGCCAAGATTCATCTCCTCTTCCTTGGGCCAGTGACCAGAGACTCAATCAGATCTCCCCTGCTTTGAGTCAAGCCATTTCGGTGATCACGTCCACTTCGGAACGGCACACTATCGCATCTTCGGAAGATTCTCACGCTTTAGATATGTACCGTACCTACCACTTAGTAGACGCGTACTTTGCCGCTAGTCATGCATGGCATTTTCTTATTCTTTCATTCCACTTCTAGTAAATATTGCTGTCACTACATATATATCTTCATCCTCTTGTTTCTTGTGATGCATCTTTTGTTACTAAAAGATGGCCCACACAATTTTTGCTCTTATAATTTTTTTTCCAATAGCATGAGAGGACCTATTTTTCGAATGTCCATGTTGTGAATAACGAGTATTCAACACTTGGTGTTTGCATGCTTTAAAAGCACTGCTTAATAAGTGAATAAGTCACAATTTATTAACCAGTTAGGTAGAATCTCTACCATTTTCTAAGACTTTAAGTTCTAAATATAATGTATCTGTAGTGTATATGACAATTGCAGAGACAGCAAAGTCTACTTTTATCCTCATCTGTCACTAATCGAGGAATTACTGAGCATACTCAAAATGGAACAAAAGACAATTGAATCTTGAAATTTAGGATATTTAAGCTTTATTTCGTTATTGTATATAAACGAGGCAACAAGAATAGATGTTGCGTTTTGTAATGCTGCATGCAGTAAATTTGGCAAGATAATTGTTCAACCATTAAGTTACAGTAACAATATAAAATGAATATAAATTTGAAAAGGTAAGCGGGAGGATTAAAGGATTATAAGATATAAGAGATTAAAAAACATGGTGTTAAAGTTTCATACATGAATTTATGAAAGCGACCAAGTTTTACCATGCAAAAAATAATAGGTTATTATATTTAAAATAAATAGATTAAATATGTCATAATACAGGATTTCACAAAACCTGGAAAATTCAGGGAACTTAAAAATGTTTGGAAAAGTCAGGGAGAAATGACTTATTTTAAAGCCAGGGAAATTCAACCTATTAATGTTGTCCCAATCCACGTACAATTTGCAAAATTTTCTCCAATTTCAAAGGACAAATTTGCCAACTTTTCTCCAATTTCAGAGGACAAATTTGCAAAATTCTCGACATTTTCCGAGGACAAATTTACAAAATTTTCAACCTTTTCCGAGGACATGCATGTATTTGTAAAGTTTTTAATTTATTCCGTGGATAAACTTGAAAATTTTTTAACAGATTCCGAGGACAAATTTGCAAAATTTTCCAAATACAAATTTGTCAAATTTTCAAAAATTTTCAAGCTAATTTTGTCAATTTTTTACAATTTTTGTTTGTTAATTTTGAACATTTTTCAAAATTCACACTAGAATTTTTTGCAGAATATTGAGTGTTGTTCTGTGTCGATTTTGCAAAATTGTGGATAACATTGGCATATGTCAGTTTATACTTGTACATTGTCATTGGTCAGGGAAATTTGTTTAAAAAGTTGGAAAAGTCAGGGAAGTTGAAAATGATAATTTCTGGGGGAACCCTGTATGTTGTCCGGTGCAGTCATTTCTTATGTTACAGTATAATTTATGGAAAGTTTCCTTGTGAAGTTTTGTAATATCCGTCAATGTGAAAGGGAGTGCTTTGTTTTTACTCGGAAAAACACCCCCAAATTAAACAAAACATGCATATTACCATCTGAAAATTGTCAAATACACTGTGATACAAATTGCACGTTTACCTCGTACTTGCTCGATTGTGGTGCTTCGTCCATTTGCTGCTTGCTCGATTAACGAACTGACTTTAGGGAATAATTTCACCAATCAACTTCCTATTCCTCACTCCGTTTTTTTGAGATTCGACTGTAATTGTTTATTGCAATTATTTGACACTGACTTTCCTCACCTGCTTAACTGGTTTTGTTTCTTTGGAATGTCCAGAATGGTAATCCTAAACTCTGGCGAGAAGTTTTATCTGCCTGTCCAAGGAATGTGTCGGAGCAGGTTCGAAATTGCTTTAGTTTCCTCCTTTTGATCGAGGGTTTAATATGTTCATGTAAATAAAAAAAGAAATTAAACATTACAGAAACACTAAATCATCTTCACTTCTAAATTTACGACATGCAAACAGACGTTAAGTAGCATTGCTACTGCTCTTTAGCTTTTTATCTTTGTACACTTCCTCTTCCATCTCCCATCTTTGTTACCATTCTTCTAAACTTATAGTCAACCCTGTCTACTCACTAATTTAGTGCTGCCAAGTTATGAGAGCTATCTGAGAATGACCTTGGCTTTAGCTACATTAATCGATTATGTGCATGATATTTGATTTTTTGTTCTAATGTGTGATCATTCGTGAGATGGAAATTTTAGCAGGGTGTCACAAATGCTTTTAAATCGCAAGAATTTGTCTCCTGTAATTCTGCCGAGCAACAACTACCATTGCCGATTATGGTTGTCAGTCCTTTGAGGATAATTTCTACTTGATGTGTATTTGTGCATTGCTTTTTCCTCTTTTTAATGAGGAAAACTTACAGTATGGCAGTGGCCATAACATGTATCACCCATTTTTACCTACTAATTTGTGCAGCCTGAGCACTTCCTTTTTTACCCATTCTCAGGGGTCCCCCAGACCTGGAAAACCTGGAAACGTCAGGGAAAAATGACTTATTTTGAAAAAGTCAGGGAAATTCAATGTATTAATGTAGCCACAATCCAAAATAGACCAATTGCAAACTTATTCAACTTTTCCCAGTACAAATTTGTAAAATTTTCAGCAATTTCAGATGACAAATTTCAAAAATTTTCAACAATTTCAGTTGACAAATTTCAAAAATGTTCAACAGTTTCCGAGAATAGAATTGCAAAATTTCACCTGTTTCTGAGGACATATTTGAAACATTATCCACTTTTTCCGAAGAAGACGTGCTTGTTTTCCGAGCACAAATTCGCAACATTTTAAAACTTTTCGTTATGCAAATTTTCAAAATTTTGAACTTTTTTCGAGTACAGATTTGTAAAATTTTCAGCAGTTTTGGAGGAGAAATTTCCAAAATTGTCAGCCTTTTCTGAGTACAAATCTACAAAACTTTCATTCAATTAAAAACGCTTTATGCTAATCATGTACAGTTTTGAATATATATTTCCCTATGCTTCAAAATTATCCATTAGAAAATTTTCAAAATTGTCATTTGTGAATTTTTAAAATTATCCATTAGTAAATTTTCAAAATTGTCACTAGTAAATTTTCAAAATTGTCATTTGTGAATTTTCAAAATTGTCATTAGTAAATTTTTAAAATTATCCATTAGTAAATTTTCAAAATTGTCACCAGGAAATTTTGCAAAATATTGCATACTGTCCCGTTTAGATTTTTCAAAGTCGTGGATAGCATTGAATCCATTGACATATGTCAATTTTGGTATTGTCATTTGTCAGGGAAATTTTTTTTAAAAACCTGGGAAGGTCAGGGAAGTTGAATGCGGAATTTCTGGGGGAACCCTGATTTGTCCATCAAGAAAACAAACGTTCAGATTTGCCTTTTTTTGAAACTTTTCCGTTGATCTGAAATTATTTAAAATGGTGCATATCAATGTCCTTACTCATCATCCCCTTCTAAACCATTCGTTTTAAACAAACTAACAATTTAACTTCTTTTGCATTTTTCATAATGAGCTTTTAGCCATAAGTGCGTGCAACTGAGTTCCAGTATAAGAATGGCCTTTTGCCTGGATCTTCAAGTATTTGCCGATTTTAACTGCGCCTAAAACGTTTAACTAGAGTTTTATCTGTGAAACAAGCTTTCATGTTCACTTTCACATAGGCACCCGAGAATCCCGGCAGCCCCGTGGAATTTCGTTTTGAAACTAACTGTTGCTAACTGTGTTTTTTTGCCTCTTTTTCGTTTATTTGCATGCTTGCATTGTGGAACTTGTAGCAAGTTAAAATGGAAAACGTAAGTTACATTTTACTGTTTTACACCTATACTAACACTGTGAGTGACTATGTATTAACCCCGTGTGTTTATGTTGTGCCGTGAGTCTGTCATGTGATGTTGGTTCCCGTTCATACTGTGTAACCTAAAACAAAATGTGCGAGTTTACAAGGAAAACTAATTACCGTATTCAAAAATGGCCTGCAATGCATTGCTCCAACCATTTTGCTAGAAAAAGCACTTGTCCAGCGGCTGTCCAGTAACGTTTTTGTGCTGAAAGTCTGGTGACCTGTGAATAGATAACAATGACGTTATCGTTAAGCAGGAAAGAATGACTTAATTCAACGTATTAACGTTGTCGCAATCCAAAAGTAATTTTTCCACTTGGTTAGCTCAGGGTCCATTTGCAAAATTTTTTACATTTTCCCAGTACAAATTTGAAAAATTTGCCACGATTTTCGTGTACAAATTTGCAAAATTTTTAACCTTTTTTGCAAAATTTGTTCATTTTAATTTTGGAAAATTTCTAACATTTTTTTTCGTTAATTTTGAAAATATTTTAAAATTGTCATTAGTAAATTTAAGCAGTTTCCGAGGATAAATTGGCAACATTTTCGATTTCTTCCGAAGATAACTCGCAAAATTTTCAAACTTTTCATGAGTACAAATTTACGGATACGAATTTTGAGCTTTTTTTTTATTCTGATTTTGTCAAATTTCTAAAAAAATGTCTTTGTAAATTTTAAAATTGTTCAAAATTGTCATTAGTACATTTTGAAAAATATTGAATATTGTGCGGTGTCGATTTTGCAAAATAGTGGATAACATCGACAAAGGTCAATTTTGACATTGTCAATGGTCAGGAAATTTTTTTTAAAGACCTGGAAAAGTCAAGGAAGTAAAAAATGAGATTTCTGGAAGACCCCTTGTTTGGTGCACCATGTGCTATCGCAAGTGTACCTCGATGTAAAGCGCCTTGCACATGTCCATTTCATCATTTCGTGCACTTTAAAAACAATGTGCCTTTTGTACTTAAATTTAAGCTACATTTGCTAGGCACACTTGGCCCCACTGAAATCATATCACCTTTATTAAGGTGCCTTTAATAACGGTACAAAGCGAAAGTAGGTCAATGTATTGTTGAAACCCAGAGCTCCGAAGCTGCCAAGAAACATCGCTTTTGCCACAAGAATACATTGCTACAGTTAAAAGCTAAATGTGTTAAAGATAACCTTGTTTTTCAACTGCAACCTAGTTTTAAGAGTAGACTCCAAACGGGATGCATTTTGATGTTGGTGAGAAACATTAAACGCTGTTTGGAACGTCTTGGAAGAAATTCTCAGATATGGCAAGACACATCTTAGTTGAATTGTTTGAAACGCTTTTTTGAAACGTATTGAAAGAAGTTCTGAGATACGCCAAGATAAATCTTTGCTGAATTGTTTCAAACTATGTTTGGGACGTCTTGGAAGAAGTTCTGAGATATGGCAAAACACATCTTAGAGATTGTTTGAAACGCTTTTTGAGACGTATTGAAAGAAGTTCTGAGATACGCCAAGATCTCAACATTTTTCAATGTTGAGATTTTTCAATTTTTCAACATTCAACAAATTTGCTGAATTGTTTGAAACGATGTCTGGGCCGTCTTGGAAGAAGTTCTGAGATATGGCAAGATAAATCTTAGTTGAAAAACATACAGAATGAATTCATCCACTTACCACAATGACTTTATCCCAATGTCTCAGAAGACTTTTTCGGATGATTATGACACTCCTGATTAACCAAAATAGGCATGTTATTCCATAATTCCAAATGCCCATGGTCAATCCTGCTTGCAGTTTTGCAATTTGGTGGATTGCACCAAATCCAGTTCAAATCAAAGCCAACAGATTTTCAGCAATGCATCATCTTAGCTGGAATGTTGGATATGACATACAGAATGAATTCATCCACTTACCGCAATGACTTTATCCCAAAGTCTCGGAAGACTTTTTCGGACGAGTATGCCCCTCCTGATTAACCAAAATAGGCATGGTATTCCATAATTCCAAATGCCCATGGTCAATCTTGCTTGAATTTTTTCACCAAATCCAGTTCAAATCAAAGCCTGCAGATTTTCAGCAATGCATCTTTCAGCTGTTCGCTGCAGTCGCTCCAGAGCCGAGCCAGTTCTGAATAGTTTTCTTCCTACTTTTGTTCATGGCTTTTCTATACCTAAATATTGCTCTTTCTAAATTAGTACTGTATTGGCAGCCTTCCAGCAACTGAAGAGGGCAGTCAAATCTCTTTGAAACGAAATTAAATTTGACTCACTCTTCTTGGTGCTGATCCTCTGCATCATGCATCCGCGTCTGGCATCTTTGCAGTCTAGTTTTAAAGTCGAGTGAAATTGGCTCGCAGAAAATTGAATCCAGGATGGAGGTGATAGTGGAATGCCCGGAAGTAGTTTCCGTGAACGGAGAAGAATCGGATGCCGTTCGATACGTCACACCAGAAAGGATTGTGAAGTATGCTAGACTTTGAGGAATGTTTGTAGATATTCTCAACCCGCTCGAATTGCATGCCCATGAACGTACTGCTTTGGCTCCTGACGTCTGTAGCTAATGTATTTTTTTGTAAAAACATGTTTTCAATTCAACTGAAAATAGTTTTGAAAACGTTAGTTTATACAAGACGTTGATTTTACGAAGTTTTCTTATAATGTCTGATAAGTTCATTTTGAAATTTTGCCAAATTGGGTTTATCAATTCCTTTTGTGAAGAGATTAATATGACAAAAATAAGACGGAATAATTCTTGCTTTGTGCAAACTAGTTTTTTTAAGTTTAATTTATTAATTTTTTAATGCATTTGGTGCGAGGATTGATTTCAGAGCCTTGATTCTTGGCATCTCCCATGGTAGTTTTTGGTTTATGGAAAAAAAATTCTAAAAATATATTTTTTTTTGGAAAGTTCTAAAGAGGTCTTTGTGAAAGATCAAATATTTAAAAGAAGAAATATTTAAGTATCAGACAATATGGATAGATGTCTTCTTCCACACTGTTTGGTTTTTTCTTCTGAAGTATGTTATAGTTACACTTGTGTGCAACTTGTCTGATAAGTTCGTTTTGAAATTTTGCCAAATTGGGTTTATCAATTCCTTTTGTGAAGAGATTAATATGACAAAAATAAGAGGGAATGGTTCATGCTTTGTGCAAACTAGTTTTTTTAAGTTTAAGTTATTAAACGATGTCCCGGTACATACTTTCGAGATGGTGACCGCAATGACATTAAAATTCAATGAATAACATGTCTTCCAAGGTCATTTTTATTTGATTTTAGGCTATTGTTAAACAGGGTTCCCCCAGACCTGGAAAAGTCAACGAGATTGAAAACGTCTGGAAAAGTCAGGGAATTTTGGATTGCGTTGTCGCAATCCAAAATTAATTCTTTTTACGTGGTTAGCTCAGCGCCTATTTACAAACTTTTTAAATTTTTCTCAGTACAAATTTGCCACATTTTCAACAATTTCCGAGAACAAATTTGCAAAATTGTCTGCGTTTTTCCAAGTAGAAATTTTCAGAATTTTTCAACAATTTTAGGGGAAAAGTTTAAAATAATTTGAACAGTTTTTGAAGACAAACTTGCAAAATTTTCCGCGTTTTGCGAACTCAAATTTGCAAAATTTTCGACGGTTTTCGAATACAATTTGTATATTGTCAACAATTTCCGAGGATAAATTTGCATTATTTGCCACGTTTTCCGAGTTTAAATTTGCAACAATTTCAACAGTTTCAGAGGACATATTTGCCAAATTTTCCATAGTTTCCGGAAACAGATTTGTGTAATTTTCAACAGTTTCCGAGGATGAATTTGCATTATTTGTAACAGATTCCGAGGATAAATTTGCGAAATTCTCAGCCTTTTCAGGGGACAAGTTTGCAAAATTCTCACCTTTTTCAGGGTACAAATTTCAAAATTTACAACCTTATCCGAGCACAAATTCGTAAAATTTTCAAACAAATGTCGTGCTAATTTTTGAGTTTTTTAAAAATTGATGTTAGTAAATTTAGCAAAGTTGATCTGTGTAGGTTTTGCAAAACTCGTGGATAACATGATAGGCATATGCAAATTGTCAATGTTCAGGGAAATTTGTTTAAAAATCAGGTAAGCTTGAAAATGGAATTTCTTGGGAACCCTACTAAAGGTTATGAAAATTTCGAAAGGTTATGTAAAATTGCAGAATTTTACAGATTCTACAAATCTGATCAACGCGAATCAACGGTGAAGATAATATGGTGGTTCTTAATTCCATTTGATGAATTTACCCATCGTTTTTCTGGCCAAATGGAACTTCCAAGAGCATTTTGCATTGCATCCCCTTTTTTGAACACCTTTATTAGTGTTTTACGATGTTTTCGTGGGTATGAAAATTTGAATTTTGAGCTATACATTGAAGGCACTCACCTCCTTTCGGACAATAGTGAAGGAAAGACTCAAAATAACATTTTTGTTCACATAATATTAGTCTTTAATTTGTTGTTGAAGTACTTCCTGTCCCCACTGTGACTCTCGAGTATATGTTTGCGTGTACATGAACTTGTGTCAAATTTTGTGGGAGAGTTTCCTTATACAGTATGTGTGTTTCTTGTTGTGTGCATAATCTGCGTCCATGCTTATAATTGCCATTGTACTTGGTAGGTTCTTGGTGAGCTTCATGGTGGATGCGCGTGGTGGAGCAATGAGGGGCTGCAGACACTCTGGAGTTCGGGTGATCATTCCACCACGCAAGGCAGCAATGCCTACACGAATAACTTGCAGATATCTCAAGAAGGAGAAGTTGAACAACCCACCTCCTCTGATGGAAGGTGAAGCCTGCGCAAGCCGCATCTTGGAGATGGGACCTGCTGGAGCAAAATTTTTAGGGTATTTCTTTGCACTTTAAAACAGGGTTCCCCCAGACCTGGAAAACCTGGAAAAGTCGGGGAACTTGAAAATGACTTGGAAAAGTCAGGGAAGAATGGTTTATTTTAAAAAAGTCAGGGAAATTCAACGCTGTCATGGCGATCAAAAATTAATACGTCTACAAGGTTAGCTCAGGGCCCATTTTCCAAGTAGAAATTTGGAAAAAAAATTCACATTTTCGGAGTGTAGATTTGCAAAATTTTCCACGTTTTCCGAGTACAAGTTAGCAAAATGATCTACGTTTTCCGAGTACACATTTTCCGAGGTTAAACTTGCAAAAAAACTTCCGAGCACACGTTTTTAACATTTTCCGAATACAAAATTTTGTTATTTTAAAAAATTTTCACGCAGTTTTCTTTAAATTTTTAAAAACATTTGATGTTAACTTTCAAAATTGTCGTTAGTCAATTTATAAAATACTTTTCAGTGTCAATTTTGGAGTATACGACAATTTTTCACGTTGTCATTGGTCAGGGAAATTTTTTCTCAAACCTGGATAAGTCAGAGAAAAGTCAGGGAAGTTGAAAATGAAATTTCTGGGGGAACCCTGGCTTAATTCTTAACGCCGATTGCATCGATTTTCTTTGTCTAGGACAAGGTTTCTTAACCTTTTCATGATCATGGACCACTCGCAATATTTAAACAATGTGACGGACCCCTTACAAACTTAAGTCTAGGGCAGGTTTATTATACAGGGTTCCCCCACAAATT
>JAQGAO010007625.1:0-11123 GCA_034697705.1 Ommatoiulus sabulosus
TTGAACTCCCCCCCTAACTCCCGCATTATGTCCGGTCAATCAGAATCCCCCCCTCCTCCCATTCGGACGTCCGAAACTCAAAAAAAAATTGTATTCGGAAATTTTGTACTAAAAAAAAAATGATATTCGGAAAATTTTGAAAGTTTTGAAAATTTGTACTCGGAAAACGTAAATTTTTTACTCTGAAAAGGTTGAGAATTTTGCCAATTTGTGCTTAGAATCTATTGGAAATTTTTGCAAATTTCTCCTCGGAAACTGTTGAAAATTGTAAAAATCCGTACTCGAAAACAGTCGAAAATGTTGAAGATTTGTACCCGGGAAAACTTGGAAATTTTTTGCAAATTTGTCCTTGAGAAAGCGTGGAAAAATTTGTAAAGATGACCTCGAAAAAGGTTGAACATTTCGCGAGTTTATGCTCGAGAAAAATGAAAATCTTGAAAATTTTTACCGGGAAAATTTGAAAGTTTGCGAATATGAACCCTGAGCTTTTAAGTTCTCTAACTTTTTCAGCTTTTCCAAGACTGGAGGTACTCCGTTTACTGACTTTGCAATTTATAACACATCACCTACGCGATATTGCGCTTAATTGCCATGATTTTTTTTTAAATAATGCCAGGCATTGTAGATAATATTCTGCCAATAACAAGCACTTTTCCTGTTATATTTTCATCACATTGGGTGCTTCAAAGCAAATCATCCTATAACTTAATAGCTCGTAGTGTGTGCTTTGATCAAAGTTTGCGTTGGAATTTATTCACATTCTGGGAATCCATTTGATCTGATAATTAATGGATATTAATATACCGAGCAGAGGAAAACAGGATCAATGGCGGAACATCTCGAGACACTTTGATATATACCAACATTGACTTTTCAACGTACAGTATGGCAAACTGCACGGATTGCGCTGGCTTATGAAATGAGAAAATTCACCGAATTCCTTTGAATCCCGTTTCTTAACTGATAAGCCAACAATCAATATTACGACTCCTCCGGGCCATGTTAAAAAGCTCATCAAGATCTATAAACCGTGTAGAGCAACGGCGTGCCTCTTGTTATTCCGTTTGCCAAAATCTTCGGGCATTGTTCCAAACTGGACGAGACTCTACGGGCAAATGCGATGAATAAATAACGGCAGTGATAAGAGACGAGTCGACTACCCCCCATAACTGCCAAAGAGAATGCTTAATAAATGTGTGGAACAAGCCATTATTAGACAGACTACTTCAAGAGGCCATCAAAGCCGCGCCAAGAATGCGAAGGAATTCGGGAAATCGTTTTGGAAATTGCATTTTTCCGGATTATGGCATCGAGACAAAGAGGGTCATCCAATGGCGACGCTATCAATTATGGCCTTTTATTAATACCTTCTGGGCGAAGATTTGTGTGGGTCAACAACAGTCCTTGGCCTAGCACCAATTTCGATCGAATGTCACAGCAGTTGTAAGGTGCAACATACTCCTTCCAAATTTGACTCGGATTACTGCCAGGACAGAAATTCAGTTCTGTCCAAAACAATGCTGGCACCGGGATTGATCGCCCAAAGCTGCATGACAACATTTATATTTCCAAATACATTAATTTACAGTAAATAACTTAAAGAGTACCCATAAATGCGCGTGCCAATGAGCCTAGATTTGTTGGACGTTGTCAAGGCCATTCGTTAAAGTTCCAAAAACACGAACGTAATTAAACACACAATTCAGTAATTAACCACAAAACTTGCAAACTAACGATATATAACAGGAATATAAAACAGCGAATTAATTATTTTAATGAAGGAATAAGAGAAACGCTGGTTGAAACAAGGTTGATGTCTGTATGATGGAACAAGGTTAATGTCTGTATGGTGGAACAAGGTTAATGTCTGTATGATGGAACAAGGTTGATGTCCGTATGATGGAACAAGGTTGATGTCTGTATGATGGAACAAGGTTGATGTCTGTATGATGGAACAAGGTTGATGTCTGTATGATGGAACAAGGTTGAAGGTTAATGTCTGTATGATGGAACAAAGTTGATGTCTGTATGATGTTAATGATGGAACAATCAAGAACAAACGATGGACAAAGAAAGTAACGATGGACTGGGCCTGGTTCCAGTTCCAAGGAACATTGCAGTGTATCCATGACAAGTTTATGTTAAGAAAACGCGATGTTTTTAACCTAAACAAGTTAACAAAAACTGTATTATCTATTACAACATTATCACTTTAACAAATTATAGCAATTGCAATCTAATTATTTGGGACGAAACTGAAACCCACGATGCATAATTTGTTTTGACACTTTAATCCTGATATTTTTCGCGCAACGTGCGAAGAACCATTAAATTATATAACATGACCACTGTTAAAGCCTCACGCTCCAATGGTCACTTCAACAAGAAATCAGCGGTATGGAATTACAAAAGTGATTTCAATACAAGTTAATGGGCATCTCCATTCGGACCATCGCACATCCACAATCTAATGAGACAGATCAAGGGCTGACTATGGATCTTGAAAACCGGAAAATCTTTTCGAGCTTTTTTCCAAGGCTGACAGCCCAGTCTAAACTGATTAAGGTTGATGTTTCCGGAACAGATATTTAGTTGAATTCGCCGTATGATATGCAGACCCTATACCCCACTAACAAGTATGCGTCCTATTCGGCTTCTACAAAACTATGGTACGCATAGTTAAACCCTCTTTAAGCTGGGCATATTCTTCGCAACAGAAACTTATAACTTGCAAAGAGGCCATTTCATATAATCCACTAGTACACGTATTATTAAGTAATCCTACTGTTGGCGTTCCATTATACTCAAGGAAATGATTACACATTTTTTATTGGAGTGACTTTTACTCTAATCTGGTCTTGTAATAGAGACCGATTAAAATATTTCGTTTATGATATATTTATTTGTCCTAAAATTTTCTTGCCGTCTCTTACTTTAATGCAAAAAGATGCCTTAATTGATAAGCAAATTTCTTTTGGGTCGACTTAGTTTGGTTTGACAAGCATCGATATAATACCTTCAGACAACATATAAATAGCAAAACATTCGCCTATGTTTCACAAAGTGCATATCCATGAAAGCAAGAATAGACAGATTTTCTCATTTTTAAAATCATGCTACTGTATATCCTTAAAATGTTTGATATATCTATATATATAAAGAGCTGTATGTTCCGAGCTGTACGGTTCCGGGGCCGCGGTTATACGGAACCCCGTAGCGATAGATTACTTTTGTTGTTTTCGTTTTGTACGTGATGAAGCAAAACGCGTATAAAACGGGGAAAAAATCTTCCACTACGGGACTCCGTGGTTCGTTCATTAGGCCTACGTCTAGCTTTCACTCGATCGCTTCGTTCAATCGGTAAGTACAGCCCGGGTATAGTCGGGCAAACCAGCTAGTAGGATTATAGTTATAGAAAACATACATTACAGTAGTATCTCGCCAATTTGTAAATACACGTTTCAAATACCCACGAGATCATGACTCTGGAGATTCACTCAAATATCTCCTGCCCAAGAACAGAAGTTTTGCTGAGGGGAAAGCCGAGAATAATGCACAGCTTGAAGAAGAAAGTTTCTACGTATTTTTTTTTTTTTTTTTTTTCAATTTCGCTTGAAACTAATACGAATCAAAAAACGTCAAGATACGAAATTCGACATCAATCATTGCGAGGCAAAATTTCGGGTTTTGTATTTCAATTGATTCATTTTCCATTCAGCCGGCATACAAACCAACTCTTGAATCAAAATCTAAACATTCTCTATCGATCATTTTATTGATTTCCCTCCCAAACTCATCTCATTCTCTCCCTCCTAGACTCTCCTCGTTATTTATAGCTCCTTTTACATGGCTTTCCAAATCTATTTACGTTTTCAATTTAAATTTGCGTTAACTTTTTTTTTTCTCTCGCGTGTCTGCTGCTGCGAACGGTGCATTTCGCCACTTTATAAAATGCCCGATATTGTGTTTCCAAAGCAGGCCATCTCGAGTCAAATATTAGGAAACAAAACATGCGTCGATCCCATGGCGCGTTGTTTCAACAACACCGATGTTGCTGAGAAGTTCAGCGACTTCCCAAACCCTCCGAAAAATTGATGCTCGAATGCACCGTCTGCTTTCCTCGTCTTAACGACTACAATACTCGGGTCAAATGCCGCGGAATTACATGTAATGTTGTGAAGTATGCCCGTTCACCTTCCAATCAACTCTGGTACACTTAAAAAAGCACGTGCAGCTGCTGTGCACCCCATAAGTTTGTAATAACTCCGCACAAAGCTATTCATTCCGTTCCTTCTTCCTTTAAAATCGTAGTTCGTATTGTCAGAAGTCGGACAAAACATCAAATACCCAAATACATCTAAATTTGAAAAACTTAGCTAATATCATCTTTGGAAAATTTCGCAGTTTTTTGGAAATAAAATTTTTTTCGAAAATAAATTTTAAAAAATCGCAAATTTAAAACAATAAAATCGCAAATTTTTAAAATAAAATCCCGCATAAAATCGCCAATTTTATCTCAAATCGCAAAATATTGAAAAAATTCGCAAATTTAAAACAAACAAAAATCGCAAAATTAAAAAAAAATCCCAAGTTTTTAAACAAACATCTCAAATTTTGTAAACACAAATCGCAAATTATTGAAAAAAAATCGCAAGTTTAAAAAAATGGCAAATTTTTGAAATGTAATTCGCACATGTTTGAATAAAATTAGCAAAGGAGTAACTAACTATATACTGACACTGGATTGCCATAATAATTTGGAAAATTTACATCGAAACTAGAATTCAGTAAATTTTTTCAACTTTTGGTATGGACGCAGCCCACACCTTGGTTTTTATATTACAGACTACAAAAATATGGTTTACAGACGTACAGTAAGACTTTAAAAAAATGTTGTAGTTAATTGTATTTACCATTAAGGAATCACTTGCTATTATTAGCTCAAAATCTTAAATTCACTTCGAATGCTTTAGTAGCCCCTCGATCAACAGACGAACGGACGGTTTTCGACCCCTGTGTTAGGGGTTTAAATGGGCCCTGTCGTCATGTTTTAAAGTACTGTACATGTGGGTACGTATAACTATAAAGTGCGAGGTTTTAAAAGCACGATTGTGAGTGCAGGAAAAGAGAAGAGTACAAATGGATGAGCTGCGCTTTAGACCGCTGGCACCATGCTAAATGGGTGGTGCAAAAATGAGTTTGGCAGCTTTAGCATCGCAGTTTTGTATTTTAAAAGCACGGCGTTGGAAAAGTGGCGTTGACCCAGGGTGCCACCCTGTTAAGTCGAGCAATAGACTGCGAGGGGTCGAGGGCATTATATATCATACGATAAATGCGATATTAAACGCATTTCAAATGAACTACCCTCGCCACTAGATATACGGGCCTAGGAAACAATAAGTCATTCGGAGGTTATATAGAAAACGATAGGCCCCTAGAAAAAGGAGCATTTTCCCCCTTTGACGAAACGCAACTCCTGGCACGGAGTAGAATAAAAATATTATTTATAGTTTCCTTTGGGAAGAGGAATTCTGCGCATTGAATTATTCCATCACCTCCGAGTTCACATCCAGCGACTATCCAACCATTTAAACGTCTAGACCTTATTTTATGAGAAATTTATTCATTCCTCCCTCGCCCTATCCATCCTCCTCTCCGTGCATATATGTACACTTCCTAAATGCCAGATTATTATATTTTTCTCTTTTTTCTCCAGATTGAAGGGCTGTGCCAAGCCGTGCAAAGCTAAAGAAAACAGAGTGACAGGCACGGAAGATTGGGATGAAAACGATGAAAGATTTAAAACTGCGATGATTAAAGAGTACACGAGGAGCGAAGAAGAGTATCTGAAAAAAGCTCTGGAAGACAAACCTCTGGAAGCGAGATTTCAGCCATGCGGGATTCATTCGTAATGACGTCGAAATCCGGGGCTTAAGAGCGCTTCCTGGAAGAAGCTGTCCTTTGTAATTCAACCGGGTTTGGCATAATGAAACTTAACCGAACGATCTTAGGTCTTTGGAAAGTGGGAATAAAAGTTGTATGAAAATGCGAATCGATTCGCTGAATGTGTGGGAGAAAATTTGAAAAAAAAAATAATAATAATACGTTTATAAGCCTTGGCAATCTCTTAAGAGGTATTCTCGTGGGCTAAGAGCAACATTAAGCTCGAAATTTCTTCAAGTAGTATATTCGCTCGGAATATATAGAAAACACTTCAATGAATCTAGAACATCCTAACTAAGCCCCGTTAAAACTTCAGTACATGTAAAACTGGCGAGAACTTAATTCAGAAAGTGCGAAATATTTAGGTTTACAGATGACAATTAAGTGCATATAATACTGCACGATACAAGTATTATACCGTACATGAAATAAATCAACTTTAAACGTACAAAAATAGAATTTTCTTAGCATTTTTAAACTTTAAAACTGAAATTTTGCGGAAGTGGGGGAAGTTAAAACGATGCGTGTGCAGACATACAGTATTATAGAGTGTACTTTCATACAGGAGCTTATTTTTATAAAAATAAATTTCAAGATGCGTTTACACGTATGGAAGAGAAATAATATACAATAATTGGAACATCGCCGATAAAGTATTAGTGTTGTTGAGAGGAAGATGCCAAGAGTGATTGGGAGTTAAGAAACGTTAAGCAAACAAAGCTTGGCGTTGAATAAATGTTACTGATATTCAATTTGACAGCATAAACAAGTAGTAAAAGGTTCTCCCAGAAATTTCATTTTCAACTTCCCTGACTTTTCCAGATTTTAAAAAACATCTCCTTGGCCAATGACAATGTCAAAAATTTAGTAAACGAGACGTCCAATCACTTGAAGATGGAAACAATAAATGTCAAAAATTGACATTTTGCAAAATCGACACAGGAAAATATTTTGAAAACTTTACTAATGATAATTTTTAAAATTAATATAGAAAATATTAAAAAATTTGCGTAAAAAAAACAATTTTACCATTTTGTTTTCGGAAAATGTTGAAAATTTGTACTCTGAAAACGTAAGACACTTTGCAGATTTATTCTCCGAAAATTTGTACTCAGAAAAAAATGGAATATTTTGCAAATTTGTCCTCGGAAAATATGGAGAAAATTTCAATTTTGTCCTCGGAAAACGTGGAAAATTTGGCAAATTTCTACTGAGAAAATGGGCCCTGAGCTAACCATATACAATGTAGATGCATTAATTTTGGATCGCAACAACATGACTCCGTTGAATTTCTCTAACTTTTTCAAAATAAACCAGTCTTCCCTGACTTTACCAGACATTTTCAAGTTCCCTAACTTTCCAGGTTTTCCAGGGGTGGGGGTACCTTGTATTATAGTAAAAGTCACTTATGTAAACGTACAGCATGATCAACGTGTACCATTGGAGGCACACATTTTTAAGGGCTAACTTGGTACATCCAGTTAAGCAGCCTTTATCTTATTACTGGACACATATTAATTGCCCGTTCATATAAATACTTAACACTTAGGTTTACTAACCTTGGGTTAAAATTTGACTCCAGGTTAACTTTCGGGTTTGATGTTTGTGTTGCACCAATTAACTCTTGATGAAATAACCCCAGGGTTATGGAAGCCATGTTTAACCTGCTGAAACCAATTTAAAATGGAGGACAGAAAAAGAAATATCTTGGACTATAATGCTGCCAGATTGCGCATTTTTTCCCCCTGTCTGTGTGACCAGGTGGTGTAGCCTGCACCATTCCGTAGCTTCATCAGATTCATCTTTAGTGTCCGCCATGTTGTTTTTCCTAATAACCCATGGTTAACCCTGCCTACTGGCTGGGTTAACCTTTCTTTTCATTTTTTCCCTAACCCGTGTTTGTGCAATACAACGGTTGGTTAACCTAGAGTTACACAGTAGGTTAACCCTAGGTGATTCTTAACCTCTGTTGGTGCAACCGGCCCTTAGAGTACAGTAATTTAAAAAAGGAATTCGAAGCATTCACAGTCAAAAGTTCTCTATGAACTAATCGCAATTTCCTTACTCTTGTCTACATTTCCGAACTACCCGAGCTTCGACGCTCGACAGCTAGCTTTTGTTTTAATATGCGAAGATGTCAGATTCCCACAAAAATGTGCCGATGTTTTACTAAGCTTGCATAAGTGATGGAGATCCGCACGCCCGCATAGTTGACATAAATTCGGAGCCATACGTTAGCTTCCAAAATGAGAAATTCGGAGTGGAAATCCAGCCTGGTTTTCGGCTTGGCGAGCTCTGGTATTACGGTTGTTGGGATTGCGTTTTCCACAAAGCATTTTTATAGAATGGAGGGTGGAAAAAAGAGATTTCTCCATTTTCGTTACCGAATAAACGAGGCTTAAAGGCACAAGCAGCGGAATAGAAAGATCCTTTGCCGAGAATAGGAAAAGGCACATTGAAAAAGATTTACTGCATTCTCCTATCTTTATAACATTTATGGCCCGAGTTAGGAACCTGACTGATAATGGAAAATGCCTTTTTTTCCTCGCTCTCTCTCTTTCTGTCTTCTGGCTGAGAAAAAAGGCTGGTCCACGAGGAACGGTTGAGTGAAACGTTAAGAACTATAATGAGGTACATTAACTTAAAACAGTCTTTCGAAGAAGAAAGAAAGAAAGATTATCAACACGGTCTCTAGTCTAATAGAAATGGTTGTAACGGAACTGAAGGTGTCAATTTCCTCGTCAGGTTCAGCGCTCGATGCTGGCTTGACAGAACATTTGTCAGCGATAGCATCACGTGGGTCAGGTGAAACTGATTGACTACAATGGAATTGCGTGGATGACTCTTAAAATATCTAACAAATCTACAATATCTCGAGAAGGAAAAAAAATGAAAAGGCGATGAAGAAATGAGACCATTATATTGTCTTGAATTGCAAAGTCTCTTAAATGTACAGACAAGCAATACGAGTCTAGGCGTTGCAAGAGCCTGTCATGGGAATTCTTACTACCGCAATAGTAGAATTATTTCAGAACTCGTACTTCCATGCAATATTAAACTTTCATTACAGTGATTACATGACATTTTATTAGTTCGCCTTGAGTTATTTGAAAGAAATAAAATTCATGAAAAATTTGACGGTGCTTAAACTATGCAATTTCTATTATTTGAGGCATGTACATGCCGAAGAAATGATGTTACTTTCATTGTCTAACAATGTACACTAGTGCAATTTAAATAAAATTAGACACATTCGTAGAATTTTAGTTTTCCATTTTTTTTAAAGATTGTAGCGATAAGCACGATATCATCTATGAAAATGAAATACGTTTGACGGCCTTTACACACGAGCCAATTTGTTGCCATATTTCTGGCAATTAAAGGCATGTTACAAAAAAATCATGTTTATTAGAATGCGAATTATGAGAAATCAAATGTTCTAATTTTTCAATTTTAGAAACGTAATGACCGTAATTCCTTTCAGTTCGGAATTTTCCTTTTTAAAAGCCAACGTTGGCAATGCTCAGAGAAACATGCCCTCGACTTTTCGACCACGCCTATAAACTTGCCTGAAATTAGGCACCAAACTGTCTCGTGTATGACGTCCTTTCGGACAACCGTTATCCAGCGTTAGACGTTGAGACCAGCTGAGATTTTACGTTACAAAAGCCCGTTCACCAATGACGTCACACCCGATCCGGTGCGTTGCGTCATAGGGGAGGGGCGCATAATGAATCACCCCGGATTACCCCCAAAACCTCTACTCCGATTTGGACATCGATAAGGAGTCGGTTCTGCTACGGATTTGCGTAGCACTAGGGCCGGCGTCACCGCCGCTCAATAACGGATCCATTCGCCCATCGAGGCCATTATCATGTTTACAATTCCGACGCAAATGCCGTTCGCATATGCTTCCATCGTGTATTCATTTACATATCGAATAACCAAGTTGAATGTAATTCGACTAAGAGCGCGGGGGAGCAGCACGGGAGGGGGAGGGGGGACAAGAACGGAGGGGTCACTACATCCTGCGTCTGGAACAAAAGGCCATGTAGCAACAAAAGACTCGACAACAAAAGCGTATAGATCAGCATAACCCAATTTGGTAGCAGAAGGCTCTCCGCCATGGAGCTCGTCTCCGTGTATTCCGGCAGGCCACGGTTTCTACGGACCCGGGTTGCAAACCCACGCGTCCTCGTCAGCGGTGTCGAGTGGATGCAAAACTCAACATTTTCGAGCGATTATGCGACGCATCTCATTACGGTCGTGGTCACGGGTTTGACAGGTTCTGGTTGGGATTAGCATATCCACCGCCCGCGCCTCCTCGTTGGGGGCACGCTGGCCCGGGTGGGGACGGATCACTCCGCGTGGGTGCACCCCAATTTCGCTTTTTTTTTCGCAATCGTATTGTCTCAATATTGGCCGAAGTGGGATGAATGTCAGTATCCTCCGTGGTGGGCGGCGACACGACATGGAAAGCGTGTTTCCCATCCACGGCGTTGATCGCCTTCAACCGCCTCTCATTTAATTCAATATTCTGTGCCCCGAAAAATCCTGGAATTGGGTGGTCAACGTGTTAAAAAGTGGGGAATATTGATTTAGATGACGTGCAACCAGCCTCTTTTTTTGGGCACGGGACGTAACCTGGACTTCGCCTGAAAAGCAAGTCTGCTGATCGAGCGGAGAAACGATGGCAGTCATACCATTAATACTGATATCGAATTAACTACGCAATAATGGACCTTGTGCAGTGTTACGTAATATGAGAATACATCACGTGATCTTGCCATTGACTCAAAAACTAAAAGAACGTGCCTCGGTACTGCCTCCGGGTAATTTACGCCAATGGAATGAATAAAAGGTCACGTGATTTATGCATGCTGACGAAATCTGCATAAGATCCATTCGAAAATGCGGAAATCAAATGTGACGATTTTAGATTTATTCTTTGTATTTATGTTAAATAAACGGGAGAATTTTAAATTGATAAACATAACTAGCTCCATGTAGATGCGTCATACCACAAGAAGAACAATCAATCATGATCGATGTTCACAACGAAATTAAGTTGTAACATTTTTGGCTATATGCAGGTTATGCAGGCAATGGGTGAGAGCACGTTGGTACTTATTCATGTGATTTGTTTACTTATTTTGAACCAGTGTCGCGTAGTGGTATTG
>JAQGAO010007626.1:0-11122 GCA_034697705.1 Ommatoiulus sabulosus
CATGGACCAATTACACATATCCCTGCTCGAGAGGGGCCACGGCCCCTAGAGCGTTTTCTCTCTCTCTCTATACAGTATAGTATCTATATCAATAAAATTTCTAGAACTTTATCTCAGAATGGCTGAGATTGATGTATTCATTTTTGTGTGTGAATATTAGGTAAATATTGATGTACATGGAGCTTGTTGTAAAAAATTGTTTCATCAGTTTTCACATGTACAGTACGTACACACTCATAATTTTTCGAAATTCCGTTCACCGTCAGTAAACACTTTGCAATACCGACCCAAAAATGGTTGCCAATGATAAAAGGTTTACGAATATCAAGAATTTTCTTGATATTTACGCACTTTAAAAATAAAAAAATTATAGGAAATACACATACAGTATGTGATAATATACTAATTTATGAAAATCACAAATTTGCTGTTAATTAGCAGAAAATGGGAACATGTGCATGTTGCAATTAAAAGTAGTTTCAAACGTTATCTAATCTGTGGGAATCTGCATTTATTGTTTTGTATTTTGAAAGGAACTGCTGCTATCAAAAAAATGGGACCTACAATTGTTATTCTTAAATAATAAATAACAGCAGAAATTGATATTAATTTTTTGAAGAAGAAGACAAAGATTTACGGAACTCAGCATAAAACTGTATTTGTTGCCACTCTGACTCTGTTAAATATTTTATTAAATTTCATTCAAATGCGAGTACATGTAAAATGCAAACACCGATTTATAATGTACAAGTATAATCACCCATGACGTCTTTCGTGAATTCCTGTAAAAGCTCTCAATGGAAAGCATCGAACATTGTAGGTATAATGAATAATAATCACCGCACGTGTAAAATTAAGAGTAATTCAACAATGTCTAAACTTGGTAAACAACAATTTATCAATCGTATAGCAAATTGCCAACTCCGTACAACTAATTAACAAGCAAGGCCAAGATGCCAATTGTTGCAACTACATTATGCAATTAGCTATACTGTAAGAACGTTTACAAATAACCATTCGAATTCAAAGTTAAAGTAATGCTTAACTTTAGAGCTAAAACAGAAATTTGTCCAAGTTAGAGGTGTTTTCAGTTTCAGGAAACACACGCACATGTATATTCTCTGTTGTACATAATCAAGAACAGCTGATCTTGGTTAACCAACCAAAAATCTTCAAAAATACTCAAGTCCAGGGCAACGATATTGATAAATTAAAGGCTGTTCTACAAACCTATTCCCAAAATTCCAAGGTACAGTATCTTACACTACCATAAGGGCATTTTCATTTGACTAAAACAAACATCGAAGAGTATAAAAGCAAGTTTCATTAACGGTTCATTGAAATCGTAAATTCAAGAATCCGGTACATGTACCACTTTCCAAGAATTTCAAGGAACCAGAGCTACTTTACGAGGATATCTAAGAACCAGAACTACCTTACGAGAATATCAAGGAACCAGAGCTACCTTATTAGAATTTCAAGAAACTACATTCGCATGTACCTTACAAAAATATCAAGACACCAGAACTACTGCCCAAGAAGCTTTACAGATACTAAGTATATATTTAAAGAGCCTCAAACGTAACAAAATACAAAAGCTTCTAGATATACATGTACTGTATAAAAGTAATAGCGTGTCTGTTGAATACATTTGGATAAAAAAACTATTTCAGAAAAGAGGACGAGGAACGTTATAATAAATCTTCTTAGAATAAATAAATTGGTAAAAAAGAATACAAAATTAAAGCTATACAATTTCAACATTATCAAGTTGAGCAAAAAACCTCATTCGTTAAAAAAGTATAACGCAGCTGTATTTCGAAAAACATAACAAAAAGAAATAAAAGACACCGGAGGATATCTGTGCTGTCCTGAAATTTTTAAAACGTAAAACTAAATCTGGGGCTACATTAAAGGAATAACAACATCACCATAATTTAACAAATAACGTCATCTTCAGAATTTAAATGAATGATGTCATCATTCGTAGGACGTCACTACAATTTTTAAGAATGTCATCAGAAGTGCACTGGAGGACTTCGCAAGAATTTTAATTGATGACGTCATTAATAAGACCCATTTTCGGGTGTTTAATGGCACATTTTTTTAGAACATTTAACAGGGTATTTTTTCGTCCATTTAATCGGGCATTGCTTCGTATTTTTAATCGCACATTTTTTTTGGAACATTTCTTTAAAAATTGAATCTAATATTTTGTTCAAAATGTATCCGAAAAAATCGGTAGTTTCTTCTGGCCATATAAGCGGACATTTAATCAGATATCCTAAAAATGTCCGATTAAATTAATTCACACACAATAAATGACGTCATCAGAATTTTAAGTTGATGACGTCATTTCTAAACCAATGAAAGATTTAATCGGACATTTTTTGAAGATTTATTCCTGACATTTTTTTGAAGATTCAATCGGACATTTTTTTTAAATTTAATCGCACATCCAAAACTCCATACTACCCCCTTAGGTTGGAGAACTAATTAACCAACAAAGCCTGACCAGAAATAAATTAGGCAAAAAAATATAATTTGTGGATTGCAAATAATAATTAAAGAAAGGAAAATCAACATTTGAAGAAAAAATTGCTGCCACGAAAAAGGAAAACAAAACAAAAAGGTAAAGTAAAAAACATTTAGAGTAAAAAAATGGTTGTAATTAATCAGATACATGTAGATAAGAATTCAAACAAATAAATGAGCCTGGAAAGAATTATTAACCAAGAAAAATCCTGGAAATACACTATTCAGAGAAACAAACGTTTACAGAAAAAACAACGTACTTAAAACAAACAAAAATTCCGAAAATATTTTTCACTTTATGTTCAATTTAATGTTCACTAGATGACGCTTTTCGAAATTAATTTTCTATGTACACCTACATGTACAGTATCTTCGCCGTAATTCCCGCTAAATGACGCTATGATTAACCTAAAGTAATATAAAAATACCACTTTGTGAAGAATGCATTATCACATCTTGAACAAAGTTAATTGTTGCGGTGTTAATGTTGGAGGAACAGGGTTTACGACCTTCTTAAGACACAATTAATCATACAGATAATTCAACATTAATTAAGCCGGAGCGCATTTATCGAGAAAGCAACGCTTTGCAAAAACCAAGAGCATAATGAGCGTTGCTCAATGCAAAGAAGAAAGAGTGCGCATGCGCAGAAAACCAGGAATAAACTTTACCGTACCTGCGAAGCCGTGTTCAACCACAGCTAAATATGCCATTCAGGTCATCAAAGATCAAGGACAAGATCCAGCGAATGAGACAACAATTCTCGGAGGTCCTGCTTCCTGAGGCGGGGCCATAAGAACGGTGAAATTCCCGCACCTTGAAGTCGATCTGTACCAGCCCTAGTTCGTACTCCAGACTAGACAAACACGTGTACGTGTTTCACTGCTGCCGCAGCACACATTTTAAAACATGTGCATTAGCGCGAACGGAGCGTGCGAGGGAGACAAAAACATGACTGGGATGTGAAGGTCATGAAAATGATAAAACCAACATCCATGTCCATTGCGAGAGGGAAGCTAGGGTGGGGGGTAAGTGGGGATTTCACCGAAGGGATACCTATTGACATTTTCAGCGATTGAATGGATTGGAAACCTGCCATGAATTGAAAACTGCAATTCAAAAAGGGGTTTATTCATAACTAAAACTGCAGTTAACACTTACAAGTTTTCACAATGCATGGACGGTCGACGGCACCACTTTGAAAACGTCCAGCAGTTGGTCATTGGTCAAAGTGAGGTTCCATCAATGGCGTTTTCGTAATTGCCAAAAGCGCCGAATAAATAGGGAGGAAATGGACCAACAAATTATAGCAATTTAGCAGATTAAGGATTCCTATCAGTTCAGTTCTTCGTGCAATGTAGTTTCAATGTCACCTTTGAATACTGAAACTGAAAACTGATACCCGGTAGTACAGTGGAACCACGAACTTTAAAGCACTCGATTTCTGCGAATTTCTGATACTACAAACTTACTTCCAATCCCCGCCCTCGGATACATCGACAAAAAAACGTTTATATATATCTTCGTTTTAAAGACGAAATCCGAATTTCGAGATTCAGATATAACGGATGAAACTTCGAGTTCTCGGACATTCCAGCTACTGTTGCTACGTTATAACAAACTTGAAACAATGTGAAAAAAAAGTTAAGATAGAACTTAGAACGAGGAATTCCCCAATCAAAGTTTCAGCACTTTCCCATTCATATACAGTGGATAAAATTCCAACCAAATGGAATGTTTTGCCTGGCTACAGATAATACGTACTACGTATAATATACATGTAGTTCGTATTATTTTAAACCGTACGGTGTAAACAAAGAAATTGTTGCGTATGGAAATAATATTTTTGGAATTTTATTTCCTTCATAATTATACGAATGTTATTTTTAATTTGTTATCTAACCTCATTGAAATTATCCCGTGTTTAACAGTGTTCAACATAATTGATGGAACACCAATAAAAATGCAAACATTGGAAAAATAAAAAAATGGTTTTTGGATATGTTTGTCTATAATAGCATTATAATTAAAAATACAATGAAAATTAACTAAACAATTTGCATAAATTTGTTACTTTCTTTCCACAAAAAAGTGGGATAATTGATGGGACACTTACAAAAGTTGAAATATTTTGAACAGTATATATGTACTGTGATTTTAAACAATACTATTATATTTAACCCTTAATTTTAATTAAATTAACCAATCTTCTTGGCATAAAATGTTGTTTAGCTGAGGCACAGTATACGAAATACAGTAAAACCTGTAAAAGTGACCACCTTTGAATGGTGACCACCTGTAACAGGCGTGACCACTGTAAAAGTGTTGACCACTTTTTATTGTATTGTTTTTCCTAGTGTACATTTCCTGCATAAAAATTCTCTGTATAGTGATCAGTGACCACCTGACTATTGTGTACAGTGACCATGTGTATTTTGTTTTTTGCCATTTTTACATTGTCAATGTACCTTATAAAGTGACCAGATAACAGATGAGTCACATTACATCTTTCTTTAACCCATGGACATGATGATTCTGCACTTTTTTGGTTTTTTACTACATTTATTACAGTCTACATGTATAAGTACATTGTACATGTTCATTATTTTAATGTAATTCAAGCATTCTTTGTATAGTGACCACCTGTGTACAGTGACCAACATCGTTTTATCGTTTTATCATCGTTTATCTAGAGTTTAGACAACTACACAAGTAAACGTCCTACCAGTAAACAATTCAAATAAATGATCTTCCGAACACTTATAGATGAATTCCCTTGTTCATGTATTTCTCATTAGATAATTATTCTATAAGTATGTTGTTATCGACAATCGTTTCAGAGAAAAACACAGCAATGGAACCGATGCAGAAAAAGAATCAGCAAAACAGGCAGATATAGTACTACCGAACCAAATTCTCAGTCAACTTTCCAAAAGTGCCAGCGATCAAGTACCAGCATCTACTTGTATATGTCATCTTGCTTTGCCTAATGCAAGGACACACCAACCTGAGGTCATTTCTGGTCAACAGATGCTTCAACTGGAATCCACACAAGCTAGTGATGAGGAATATTACAGCCTTCCGATTGCCGTTAATTCACCGAAACATCGAAAACACCGGTCTGTCACCAAGGGTGAGAAGCCTAAACCAATAAAAAGTGACTATGCGGAACATCATAAATCCAAACAGCGACACCGCCAGTCATGCCACAAATCACCCCTGAAGACTGTACGTGCAATTGTGCCGCAGGGTTTAGATTCTGCAAACAAAAACGAAACAGTGCCAAAAAATGCTACTATAGAAGAAACTAAATCAAGTTTAGAAGAGCATGTGGAAGTAAGAGAAAACCACAAGGAATTGCAAGACGTCTCTTCCTCAGTGCCAAAATCGAGAACAGATGGTGAACCGCCGCACAAATGTCCACAAATCAAGTGCACTTGCAATTTAGAGGAGGCAACCCCACATCCCATCCTGGTAGTGGATTCTGATTTGGAGCAGTTGGGCGAAGGCCTCCCAGACGACATTGTCCAGCTGCTTCGAGAATGTCGCCTGGTGAGAAAGAAGGCCTGTAAGGAAATAGCGCTAGCCCAACAGCAATTAAGGTACGATTAAACATCTTGGTTCTTGGATGTAACATTATTAGGGGTAGCAAACACAAGCTGTTTTGGGCCAAAACACCTTGGGCCAAACATCTAAACATCTTAACAATATTTAATAGTACATGTAATTGAAAATACATTTTTTTCTATTGGTAATCAATAGAATGAAACCTAAAATTGATTTACGGAAATCTAAATTGTGAAATGAAATTAAAAATGATTAACCGATCAGGTTAATTTATCAAAAAGTATGTTGGTGAAAAATAACGTCTTTTTCTAAATCGGAAACAAACAAAACTAGCACTAAAAATACATTTTATTACGATTTATTTGGTTGCGATTTGGTGACTTTTTATAAGAAATCAAAACCATCTGGGTTGGAAAGATCTTCGTGGTATTTTTTCTAAAATTTCATCTTTCAAAACAGATAACTGCTATACATGTAATGTACATCCAAAGACTATTTCACAGACCAATACTGTACAATGAAATCAGAAACTGCTAATTGTAATTTCTATCCAGATCTGCTAACATTTCATCAACCAAAAATAAATCATCAATGTTATTGTATTTTCCTATGGTTTTTATATTACAACATATTTTATTAATTTAAAATATTGCTTTGTTAGCATAAGCGGAAATGATGTTCTTACTAACTACTGCGTGTTGATTTGAATTTATTTGCAGCATAACCCATTCAACAAAGAAGAGGAGTACATGTGCAGTTCACTGGATGGAGGCCTTCGAAGGATCCTAACAATCACCTGATTGAAAATTCGCCTGTATGTATTCATTGTCAGCTGCGTCAACGTGTGCGTATGTAAATACTCGTGAATCCTCATCTGCCTTCATATTATCATGGTTTTATTGTGCATTGATCGAGGAAGCATTTGCCATCGCGTGCAATACATACATGTAGGCATGGCCTTCTGCATTCTACCCAACATCTATTACCTACTGCAACCCTTTATTTATTTATTGTCCTGAAATTACAAATAAAAACCTTTTTTATCCTAATTCAAGGTGGTATGATGTTCGTTTCGTGAATACTCATGAAAATCTGGCCTCGAAATGAGTGATATTTTTTGTTGTTTCATTATGGCGTGAAGCCTGAATGACGTTCGGTAATCAAGGTAATGATGTTATTAATTTTAGGCCCTCGGGTAGACAATCGTGGCATTTTGCAAGAAACTCTTGGCGGCGTGGCCGGATTGACGATGTTACGCAAATGTCTAAATATGCAACAAAACAAATTATGTGACATTTTCAAACTATGGGTAAATTGAAACTGCGAATAAGTTGATATTTCCATAATTGGGAGATGCTCATTAATTTCCCGATTTCAGCTAATCTACTGTTAAAAATGTCGTTCCATTCTTCAAGTGGTTGGATGATATAATATTTCAAGTAGCAAGACTTAATTATCCGCAACCAAATTTTCTTTTATTTTGCTCATGGTAAAAGATGGAGCAAAATAATAGAAAATTTGGTTGCGGATAATTGAGTCTTGCTACTTGACATGTTAAAAAGTGTCTCCTAGTGGTCTATTCTCTATGAGAAATTAAGAATGTTTCCAAAATATATAATTTTAGGCATAAAATGTAATGCTTTCTATAGATATTTTAATGATGGGAGAATTAACAATTTCACATTTTTACCGAGCTTACATTAATTTTAAACTAATTAAAAACTTAATTTTTACCGGCTACATGTATTTATCAATATTTGGCGCAAATGTGAGAAATTTGAAAATGTGAAATTCGCAACCGCTAGTTTTTTCGTTCGTTGTATCTAATGAAAAAAAAATATCGAAAATATTTCATTTTAATACTGAAACTACCTTCCAAAAAATTCCTACAGAGATGGACCACTAGGACATCTTAGCTGCAGTATTCACAAATTTGGTGGTTAAATAACTGCATTTATGGTTCCAGCTGAAAGACTGCACAGATTCGTCTTCATTTTAGTCGCTGACTATGTATGGTAAGTTTTGAAAAATAATTTCATATAATTCTACAAAACAAACTGTTTTTGCTTTATAAACTACCTATAATCACATATGGGCTACTAAAACGTTAGGATTATAACTTCCAGATTTTTTTTCTAGATTGTCTAGATTGTCCCATTACTTTTTATGACATTTTAAGATTCGCCCTAAGTAAATTTCAAGATCAGTTTTTTAATTGCTATCCAAATATGGCATGCATATGTATTGGTGATATATTTTTTAATTATAGGCCTACAATGTCATTTTTAAATCAAACACCTGTAGATAAACTAAAAACTAAACAAAAAATATTTGTTTTGCAATTGCCATATGTAAATATACAGTATTTGTTGTGATATTTTTCAAATGGACCCTCTAGGTGCTATGTAAACATATTTTTTACCTTTTCCAATAATTAATTAAGGTACGGTGACGTAGAACGTTTCACTATTTAGTAGCCAACCATTCATATTTTGTATATGACAGCCTGTTTTCCATATCGAAAACTAATTTTGTAGACAATGGTTTCTCAACCACTGGTCTGTGGACCGGTGCCGGTCAGCGAAAATCCACAGACATTTTGAATAACCAGTTTTATTTTATTTTAAAACTGCAATCCAAGATTAACCCTTCTACGTGGTTAGATCAAGGCCCATTTGCAAAATTTTCAACAGTTTCCAAGGGCAGATTTGCAACATAAAATTTTTTTATGTTAATTTTGTAAAATTTTCAAAATTTTCCTATGTTAATTTTGAATATTTTTTCCCAAATTATTAGTAAATTTTGAAAAATATTGAATATTTCCCTGTGTTGATTTTGCAAAATCTTACTTTACAATGGCTTCGAGTTAACAATTTGTTTAAAAACCTGGAAAAGTCAAAGAAGTTTAATACAAAACTTCTGGGGAGCCCTGATATTAATGGTTTGTATTTCTACGTACTTAGTGGTCAGCAAAATATTTTTCCTATTTTTACCTGTCCGCAGGGGTAAAAAGGTTGGGAAACACTACACCATAGACCAATTCACCAACGAAAATCTGCATATTTCATTGCAGTTGGTCATGTAAATATATTGCTAGATGTTTATGAATGTGCTTAATTCCCACGTAGCAAGTTGACCAAATAATGACGTCAAATTCCCAAAAAAGGACGTCACATATTGTGGTCATTTTTCCTGCAAAATATGACGTCAAATTCCCAAAAAAGGACGTCACATATTGTGGTCATTTTTCCTGCAAAAAATGACTACTCAGAAAATGACGTCATAAGGGGCCATCCAGAAATGATGTCACGGCTTAATTAGGGGTGGAGGGGTATGCTGAATTTGTGACAAATCGTGACAATAGGGGTGGGGGGTAGACAATCAGTGTGATGTCACGATCTTATACCTGCCAATGATAAATTTAGTCGCCCTTTCATTCAAGGTTTTAATCCAGTGTTTCATGTAAAGTTTATATTAAAAAGTGTGTGTGGAATAGTCGAATAGTCCAAAAAGTGTACACTGAGTGTACGTTTCTGCACTTTTTCCATTCCATTTGTCCACGGTGCATACTTCAGTGAAGTCGGTGCACCCCGGAATATTCCATTTGTCCAAAAAATGTGCACTGAGTGTACACTGACTACACCGTCGAAAGAGCCAGTGTAGTCAGTGCATCCAACATGGCGGATTATGACGTCATGAGATTGCACTTAACAAAAAAAGTCACGTGACTAAGTTGCACTGGCAATGTGGGGGTGGGGGGGGTCTGAAAAACTGAAAAAATCGCGTGACATCATTTCTGGATGGCCCCTATTAAAGGTGGGACATTTTGACGTCATTTTTGGAAGGGAAAATATTTAGTCATCTTGCTACTTATGTTGCTATTATAATTAAAATGAAACCCTGCATCAATTCTCATGACAACAATACCAAAGCTCTGCGCAATAAATAAACAGTTCTCATACATCCCACACATTGAACACATCACCAACACATCAAGAGGGGTACTCAAGACTACTGAGCTCAACATCACCCTGACAGAATTTATGACTGGTCCTTGGCAAGCTTTGAAGTACTTGTACCCCACATGGCGGCCTCCTGGCCTGCGATTACGTTCAATACTGTTATTAATTTCTATTTAAATATGCCACAAGGTTAAAAGGCTCGGAAAATGAAATGTATCACTTACTAGCATTTATCGAACGTTTCAATGCACTTTGTAATTTTAAGAGCCAAGAGGATGAATACACCGAGCGTGCAAACCAACGCCCATGTTTCTCCAATGCGCGGACTGATACGGAAATGAGTGATGAGGCGTGGTGTGATCAGCGCTTGGCCAATGAGGAGCTAGAAAGCAGTCACGTGAGTCATGCCGGTGGAAGCACGCGTGTGTGTTGATGCTCTGTTCGGAGACATATCATGATCTCATCATGTCTTTTCGTGTGGTCACCGGTGAAGGGTATTTCGAGTTAATGCGGTTCTAGAAGAAAGTCCGATTAAATTCCAGCAGAAATGGAAGACATTCTGGAAGACCGTCGTCGAACCGGCGATTGGTGGTGGGTGGCTAGGCAGTTCCAAGTTCCGGTTTACCGTCATAGGAAAACCAGAAGCCCCAACGCCATCAAGGGTGATGTCTTCAGGAGTGTCCCCGTGCGATATGCCATCGCCCAGGTACGTGAGATTGAGATGAGAAAAAGTTTTAAAATGAAAGAAATCGATGAGAAAATCATCAGCTAACTCGCTCTGGGCCGTTGTCCAACACGCCGCGCTCTTTGCATGAGGGCCTTTCATAAATTACGCTTTTTTTTATTTTGAATTTTTGGAAGTCATACCCTTGATTCCTCCAAACAAGTTTTGTCTGGTTGTGTGACAACTGGGACTAGTATCAGTGTAGTAATTTAAGTTTATAAGTTATTGTTTTCAGGGTGGCCACAGGTCAGGGAAAAGTCAGGGAAGTCATGGAAATGTCAGGGAAATTTGTGAGTGGTCAGGGAAATTTTCCCAAATAAAAGCAAAATGCTAT
>JAQGAO010007627.1:0-11122 GCA_034697705.1 Ommatoiulus sabulosus
CAAAATGCGATTCAGGCTGCAAAAAGGTTACTTATGGGGTGGCATAGATTAAAGGAGAAAGCAAAATTGTCACAGCTCCAGAACGTGCAGGGAAGTGTGGGCACTGCAGACCACCTCATCGATGTAGGGCAGGACGAAATAGACGGTTAACACCGTAGCGCCTCCTCATGGAGGCACCCGTCACAAAGGGTTTGCTACTATTCAGATTCAGATTCAGAAGCGGTCATCTTTTCAGTCTGTTGAAAAGCACGGGCAAATTCAATGAGGACCTCTTGATGAGAACGGCCAAAGAATCCCGTGATACTAAAAACAGTATCTAATGCAATGTTTCCGGTTCGCAAAAAAGCTCAAACGTCCGCTCGGTTTCTGGTTATTTTGAATATCCGTAGAGTTTTAATTTTATATTATTGGATTTTGAAACTACAACCAAAAAACAATAAATAATTAGGGTTCCCCAAAAACCTGGCAAAGTCTGGGAAACTTGAAAATGACTGGAATAGGAAAAATGATTTATTTTGAAAGAAAACGTCAGGGAAATTCAACGTACTAATGTTGTCACAACTTAACAGTACAGTAATGCTTCTATACGTAGTTGGCTCAGGCCCATTTGCTAACTTCAAATTTTCATAGGACATATTTGCAAAATTTTCAACAGTTTCCAAGGACAAATTTGCAATATTTTTGAAATTTACCAAGAAAACATTTGCAAAATTGTCAACTTTTTCCTAGGACATGTGTGAAAAAATGTGAACGAATTGTGAACGAAAATTGTGATCCGAGGATAAATTTGCAACAGTTTCCGAGGACACTTTGCAAAAGTTTCCACGTGTTCCCAGTACAAATTTGCAACTTTCCACGTTTTCCAAGCACGAAATTGTCAACTATTTTCGAGGACAGATTTGCATAACTTCCAATCCTTTCCAATGACAAATTTTCAAAACTTTCTACATTTTTCGAAGACAAATTTGTACAATTTTCATAATTTTCTCATTTTTAATTTTGAAAATATTTCCAAATTATCATTATTGAAATTTACAAAATATTGACTATTTTCAGCGTAGATTATGCAAAATCGTAGGCTACATTGGCATTATATCAATTCTGACATTATCTTGGTCAGGGAAATTTGTTTAAAAACCTGGAATGCACCTGGAATATGCATTTCATATGGTGTCAATCAGATTTCAACTAAAGAATGACTGTCATAATGTCATTTAATTGTAACAATTCTGTATACAGCCGAACCTCGTAAAGATGAATCGCGATAGACGTCAAAATTTATTCGTTTAAACCGTAGTTCCTATTACCGGAAGTCAAAACAAAACTTGACTTCAACGATACGAACTAAAGTTTCATCGACGTTTGGATGAAATCCTACCTCGCCTTTACAAATGGGAAGGTGCATCCAGCCACTTTTATCGGGCAATTCCCCGTTCTAACGAACCTTTATTATATTGGCTAAAGTGGAAAATTACTTAGTTTTAGCCCCAAAATTCGTAAAATCCGAATTAGGAATTAACACTTCGTCCAAACCTTACATGTACAGTATTTAGGACGGAAACTGGAAAATAATTTGTAATAAGCGAATTTTTCTTAATGAATTTGATTCTACTCTTGGATCAAACAACTTGAAACAATGCGCTTGTTTTTGAATTTAGCGCTAGCACCTGTTGCAGTATTTTGAAGCTAGATGGCGGTGGCGTGCTACGAAGCGTAATAGCTACATTTTAGGCTCTCTAAACATTATTAACATTATAAGATCACAGCGCCATCTATGACGTTAATATATAGATACACCTGAGATGCAAAATGCCGCCAGTGATGTAAAATTAATTTAAAATTAATTCTAGCGGACCTTTTCTTTATTTCTTGGCGACCCACGTCTTTTAAAATAGTTTCAAACAAAAATAACATTAATACGACTTATTTAATCGGGCAATTAAAATATTTAAAATTAATTCTAGCGGACATTTTCTTTATTTCTTGGCGACCCACGTCTTTTAAAATAGTTTTCAAACAAAAATAACATAAATACGACTTATTTAATCTGGCAATTAAAATATTTAAAAACACAATTAAGTCTCGCATTTCATAAATGATATGCCAGCATTGAAGAAAAACAAACTCATATTAATAATTGGTATACATACCTGTACACTATTGGCGGCTTCAACTGGTCCAAAAATTCTGCACCGGTGTAGACTGCAAGGTGAGGCATAAGTTTGTTAAATCGGCACTATTGCAGGGAGCAGGCGCAACAAGACTTCACAGACTTATGTCTCACCTTGTAGTCTACACCGGTGCACACCGGTGTACCCAGTCGAATCCGCCATCAGCTTTTCAATCGTAGTTCATTCACCTTTCACATAAACTTGTTTATTCCACTTTAGGATTATGGAAAACATGAGGAACTCGGATAATTTTGCATTTTATTTGGGAATATTTGTATATTTAATTTTAATAAACTGCAACAATTAAGGATTCGTTGAGTCATGATTGTTTACAAGGTGTTGAAAAAATGAGCTTGAACAAGGCCTACTGTTTTACCAAATTTAACTTCTCACTTTTGGGATCGGCAAATAACTTACTGCAACATTAGTAATACTTGGAATTTCTGCCAAAATTATGCAGTGACCTACAAATCTCGAAAATTTTAAAGATTTGATCCGTTATCGAATGGCCTAGCTCGCCAACATAAGACTGCTATTAAATATAGTAGATGCAGGGAGAATAAGCCTAGAATATATAAACCTAAACAATATTATACTCCTTCTACCGAAATTTAAGTAAATGAAACTATGGAGCATTTTCAACTTTTTTGAAATTAAAATAATTTAAAATACAGGTAGTGCTATAATAGCAGGAGTTTCCATGGACAATTATGGACAACATTTTGAAAAGTCTTCGAGCATTATAAAACCCAGTTTTCCCAGCAAACCCAGTTTTCCGAATATAGTGAAACCTAGCTTAAAATTAAGAACTTGCTTAATACGTATTTCTGAAATTACAAACTCATTTCTATAGACCACCTTCCCTAGAGTACGGACCGATAATTGTCAATTTCTTCGTTTAAGCCCAATTCCGAATATAAATATTACCAATTTTTCGCTAAAACTAATGAATTTTCTAATTAACAGGCATTCGCGCTATGTAACGAACTTCAGACAATAATATGAAACTTCGTTATAACTGGGTATTCCACAATAGAATTTTCAGCACCTTCGTATTCCCATTCACAAAGTTCGACTAAACTTTAGTTCTTATCGTTTACTTCCGATAATACAAACTACGGTTTATACGTACATATTTTCATAAAAAGTTGATTAAGTTTTTATTATTGAAATCATGTTTTGCACGACTTCCGATAATACAAACTACGGTTTAAAAGAACATGCATATTTTCATAAAATTCAGTTCTTTTCGTTCAAATCATGCATGTTTTGTACGACTTCCGATAATACGAACTATATACGGTTTAAACAACACATTTTCACACAAAATTCGGTTTTTATTTTTGAAATCGTGCGTTGTCCGAACAATACATGTACTGGTATAAATGAGTAAAGTTATATATTATTGAATCTTATTTCAGCTACACCGTACCACAAAATTCCTCAGTGCCCGGGGACAGCGAAAATAAAAATATGTGGTACCACCGTACCGGTGAGAATAACTCCTGAAATTCTGCACCCCTGGTACTTGATAAGTGCATGTCTTTAATGATACACAACACGATGCGTGCTTCTGGAGAGCTAGATCCGGGTAGCCCACAAAGAATAGCCTACTTTCCCACCCGGATCTCATGGACTGGAGGCAACACACTCTCCCAACAAAAAAACTTTTCTTTAATCCTCTGTTTTTAACCCAGTTTTTCAGCTTTTATCACCCTTCTTCTGTCTGCAGCCATTCACCTACATTTTCCCCTAAAAAGTCCCCTGAAGGCCCCGAGCTTCTAAAACAACACATGTAACAGAAAGAACAAGTATACGTACGTTTGAACAAATTTAACCTCGATAAGACGAATCTCGTGGGATGCCAACAATTGTTCGTTTAAACCGTAGTTCGTATTATCTGAAGTCGGAAAAAACGCATCTTCAAGGATAAGTAGTGGAGTTTTGTCTGAGTTTGGATGAATATGAATGACTCAGAATGAGATTAAGGTGCTGCAACTTTTATTGGTGAATTCTCCGTTAAAATTACGTACATGTATCATTTTTGTTCATGTCTAAAGTTAGTTTTAACGTAACTTAGTGCGAATGCCAGGGAACTCGAAAATTCATTAGTTTTAGCGGAAAATTCGTTGTATTCAAATTGGGAATATGAGAGAGGTCTAAGGGGTCTCAACCCCGTCTGGCATTTTTTCTCTACGAGTTATTGTTGGTGATACGAAACAATTAGCATTTATCGTCTGCTGTATATTTATAAAAATGTTAAAATTATAATACTGTATAAAAAACCAGTTTACTTTATAAATAAATGTCTAATCTAACATTGCCGGTAGAAAAGATACGTTATAACGGGGAATTCTCCGATAAAAGTTGCGGCCATGAAGTCGTCTAGACGTGTCGTATAGGATTTCAACCAAACATCGACGAAATTTTAGTTCTTATCGTTGAAATCAAGTTTCGTCATAACGAGCTTCGACTGCATGTATGGGAAAATTATTTTAGTTAAATTTTAAATGGGTGGCTAAAATTCAATTACACGTCCCAGAGAACCAATTCTAGGAAACTTAAGATTTTTTATAAGATGTTGCAATTCTGTCTGAATTTGTGTCAAAATGGGTGGAAAGTAACCGGATTTATACATATGACGAAATGTTCCGAAGTTAATAAATTCAATTGAGGGATCGCGAACACTTTGTCAAAACAACGGAACTTAATGATGCGTGACTAATTGGCACGAATGAACATACACGTGATATTTGCCATGCAGACAGGTCGTGAAAACCTCAATTTTACTGCGCCGTTATCATTTCAAGTTGAAATTAAGCGGCTAATTTGGGCTTTTAATATCAGATTAATTCCGTATAAAAGAATCTACGAGCTACATTAACGAAAGTACAATATGCTATACATCGAATAAAAAAGTTATCACAATTTCTGAAAATACCCGACTGCGGTCTCGACCTTCAGAGCCATTGCCAGGATTCAGATGACAATTACAATTTAATAACTTTTCCCCCATATAAAATATTTTTTGGATGAAATGTTATTATCTTACATATGCCCATAAAAATTGATGCATGGGCAATTGAAACGTTGCAAAAGTAAATAAAAACAAACGGAAATCAGATGTGAAGTCACAGTCGCAATGGAAGACGTGAAAGATGTGGAAAATCCAAGTCCAGAAAATAACGCCGGAATTTGTAGCAGACTAACCTTCTGGTAAATCAGCATTTCTTATCAAATTTCAGCTTTTATTCAGTAAATAATAAACTGTCAACTTTGTATTTCATAACTGTAAATTTCTACAAGCGGTTAGATAAGATGAAAAAGTTGTGATACAGCCGCGAACCTCGTTAAGACGAATCCTGAGGGACGTCAAAATTCGTTCGTTTAAACCGCATACCGGTACAGTAGTTCGATAAGAACTGAAGTTTTATCGAGGAATTCCCCGTTATAACGAAGCATTTTTCATGTAGAATTACAGTACGTCTTTCTCCTACTTAAGTAGCTATTTTTGGAGTTCCGGATATCCTAAAAATGTCCGAAAATTTTTGATCATGAGGTGATTCCTTAAATTATGATGATGACGTCATTCTGAGAACTCATGGTGACGTCATTCCTTACCATTCTCATGATGACGTCATTCTTTAAAATTCTCATGATGACGACATTTGAAAAATTGTGATTACGTTATCATCAGAATTTTAATGTATTACGTCATCATTTAACGTAATTACGTAGCGCGCGGATGCTCGGAAACTCGAAAAATCATTAGGTTTAAGGCGAAAATTCGTATTATTCTAATTGGGAATTCGCTTTAAAAGAAGAAATGACTTCGAAATAACAAATTCCTATTAAGTGAATTCGTCTTAATGAGGTTCAGCTATATTTGAAACAGTTTATCAAAAACCGAAGATGTTAAAAATTGATGCATAAATGCAGGTGGTTCAATCCAATGATAAGACTGGCGTCCAAAAACCAGTTAAGCATCGATGACTTGCCTGACACACCCGTTGACTTCTCCGCACAAATACTTTGTTCAGGTATTGAAAGGTAAGAAGAAATTTATTGAGTTGTAGGAACGTTTACTGTAAATTTAACGATTAAATACGAAACAATTATTTGTTTCACTCAAATTTTACCACGCTATAGAATGTTCCAACCAGAGTTGAAAAATTATAAGCAGTAGGCCTACTATAGAAGTATAAACTGTACATCGCCAGACACAACAAGCATAATTCCAAATACAGTAGAACCCCTCTAATCCGTCACACCTTTGGGATTGGGGGTATGGTCGGAACGCAAAAAAGGTCGGATTACCAGAAAAAAGTAAAATAAACGATCTTTCAACTCAAGAATGACTGTATACATATTGTTCTCTACAGTAAAAACATTGCAATAAATCGCATAAAAGCTGTTATTATAATGAAAAAGAGCAATACTGTATGTATTTATGTACTGTACTACATACTGTACATGTAAAGTAAAAATTTAAGGTAGCCTATAGTAAAAGGTAGCCTCCGACCACGGTCGGATTAACCGGAGCGACGGACTAGAGGGGTTCTACTGTTGTAAAAATGTAGCGGTCCCAAATATTTTCAAGACTGCTTGTACGAGTATAAAAATTAAGGAAGTTCCATCTACGGTAGACCAAGCTCTTCAGCCATAAAATGCTATAAAGTTCCAGCTGACACTGCACTAAGAGAGCTAAAAACTGATTTTATCTGCTTATATGTTGTCGCTTTAGATAATCAAGACAATCTTGACCCATCACCAGAATGACGTAGTGCAAATCTACTTAAGGTGACAACTCAAAAATCTTCAGCTTCTGATTTAAGACTGTATTACAGGGTTCCCCCAGAAATTTAATTTTCAACTTCCCTGACTTTTCCAGGTTTTAAAAAAATTTCCCTGACCAATAATAATGCCAAAAATTGACATTTTTCAAAATCAACGCTGTCAAATATATTTTTCTATTTTAAATACAAAATATATTAAATATTTTTCTATTTTAATTTTCAAAATTTCATTAATAAATTTTGAAAATTAAAATAAAAAAATTTTAAAAAAAACATGCATGAAATTGTTTGGAAAATTGTACGTGGAAAAAGTGGAGAAATTTGCAAATTTGTCCTCGGAAAACGTGGAAAATTTTTGCAATTTTGTCCTTAATGTAAAAATGTTTCCAAATGGGCCCCAACTACGTTGAAATTCCCTGACTTTTTCAAAAATAATCATTCTTCCCTGACTTTTCCAGGTCTGGGGGAACCTGCATTAACTCGAGCAACATCCAGCCAAAAATACAAACTTAGCCTTGGACTTAGTACATGAACTTGATTACCGTAAAAACTGAATTAAGCGCCGGGGCGCTTATGTGCAAATTCCGGGGAACCCCCCCGGCGATTAATAAAGGCAGGCGGGTATTGCAGGTCCGGCGCTTGTCTAAAATTCTAATACCGGTACCAGGTAAAAGGAGCATAAATGTCTGGATAGTCCCCTGAATTGGTGGTGAAGGATCCATTTTATTGCATTACTAAGCTACGTTGTTGTTGAACATGAACAATATTGATTGATTTTTCCTTCATATAATAACAAATTTGAGCAAAAGACCATAGGGTATATAACTTTCAATAAAAGTGCAAAAAGGAAAAAAGGGGGGGGCGCTTAATGAAGGCCCGGCGCTTATTTGCAAATTTCGGGAACCCTTCCCCCCCCCGGCGATTAATTGAGGTAGGCGCGTATTGCGGGTACGGCGCTTAATTCAGTTTTTACGGTAAACAAGTTATGCGCAGTTTTGTTTATAAAATAATATATCAGAGTTAAAATTTCCACTCAGGTCGTTTGAAATTATGAATTTGTAAATATTATTTATCGCATCGTTCTGTGAAAAATTATATTTATTTGTGCTGTTTACAAACAAAACATCAATGTACTGTATATGCTACAGCCAAGCAGTGTTTTTAAACACTTTGTGACTGTGATTCCGTTTAATGTTATTATAGCGAGGTTTTACGGATATCCGCTCAAACGAATTTAAATAAAAAAATGTTCAAAAAGCTATTCGACGGGTGACGACGGAAGTTATTCCGGAAAATAATCTGCTAAGTAACGGCAGTACGTGACAGAAATTTATAGATGTACAGTATATGGGGTTATTCTGGTAATTATTACATTAAAATGATAATTGTTGTTCACACCCAATAATTTGGGACCAGCAAATTGAATTGACAGTTTTCCAAATTTTTTGAAAGAAAAGATAAACGGCATTAGTTGAGCTTTTTCCGTTTGAAAGTTGCGCATGTGCTCTGAAATGTAGCATTCCCATAAAGAAATACGTTTGTGGATTTTGGAAACATTTTCGCGATGCAAATTTTTTTGCTTCTGTCATCAAATTCGTGCTACACGATGCATACAGTATATTTAGACAATCTGAAATATCAGAAAGAAAATTGATACTTTATAAAAATTAAACGATATAAAATTTATTCAAAAAAGTAAAACGACATGATCATATTTACATATTTTATTGCTATACAGTGAGCTTATAATTATAAGCCATTTGATTAGGTTATTAACAAAAGTACAGAATTCACGTTTATAATATGTTTTATTTGTTACTTTGAAGGTATGTGGTCATCCTCTGAGCAGTGACACGTGGGGAAGTTGCAGCATGGCTGTAACCATGGATACCAGATAATGTTGGGGATTTCAAGTTGGTTCTGGACAGGCTGAATGCTGTCTTCATGAATCCGAAGTTCCCGCTTAATAGTGGAAACAACTTCCTGTAACGTGCCAACAAAGGATAATGGACGATCAAGTAATGGCCTAACATGGAGTATCACCTCAGTAAAAAATGGTAGGAAATCCTGATTCTTTGTCCCATTATATTAACAACATCGATAATTCAGTGTAATTAATTGAGGCTGTTTAAATACATGTGTATTATGGTAATCAATTGTTCACTTGAATTCAAAAAATATTTGTTTGCCTACCTGGAATATAGGTTCAGTTTGAGGAATTGGTTGAGTTTCTGACCAATCTTGAGCAATATTGTACAAAATGGGTGGGTCATGCCAAGTCACGCCTTTTCCTTTGCATGGACAAATGAATTGGCAGACCGTCGTGTTTGGAAACCAATTAGGCGTTGCGAAAAAGGCTTTCCAAATATGAGTTTCTATGATAGTATAGAATATTAATGATTTAGCAAATAAGACAACAACATTGCAATGCCGAGCAAAAATGTGCGTTGCTCTCACTTACCATTGACTACCCAGCGCGCTGCATGGATATGGGTGCCACAGTAGTGGACTAGCAATCTCGGTGAGGGCTTTGGTATTTTGACACCAGTCAGCATTGGAAGAATGTCGTGTCCATCAAGAGGTATTGAAGGAGGCGTCGGGGCATGCAAAATGGATGCAATTGTGGGGTAAAAATCCATATTGCTGACTGGCCAATCTATCACCTGGCCTGGTGCGATGCGCTTTGGCCATCTGACTATCGTGGGAACGCGAAGTGCTCCTTCCATTCCGCCCATGCCTTTTCCACCTGCAAACCAAAAATAAATAAATAATGTAATTTGCTTATATTAGAATGATTACCGTACACAATTGGCGTTGATATTTCTCTATGCAAGATATAAACGCACAGTTCAACTAATTTTCTCCCCACGCGGATATTATTAATGTCTACAACAGCTATGGAAATCATGAAGACACCGGTTATATTATATGTAGCTGAATTTATAAATCAAAATGAAGCTCGACCAAATGTACGGCGAGATACAAACTTATTAATTGAAGCTTTTCCACACTTTTCAGCTGTTATATGATATTATTATTACATGTATTATTATTATTACAGGCATACCCCGCATTTACGTATGCAATGGGACCAGAGCGAGTACGTAAAACGAAAATGTACTTAAAGTGAAGCACTATAGTTTTACACATACGGTACATTTTTTGAACAGGTATACTTTTAGCCTAACAAACATTCAACTTGCATACAGCTCACATGTACAAAATACAAAGTACTGGATGAAAGTTCAACTTTGATGCCATAAACATGTCCATAATTGCGAAGTAAACGTACGCAAATAGGTTAATAGGGTGGTTGCCAGACTGTACGTAAATGTGAAGCTACGTAAAGCGGGGTATGCCTGTATGTCAATTTTTCACGTTGTCATTGGTCAGGGAAATTTATTTTAAAACCTAACCTGGAAAAGTCGGGGAAATTGAAAATGAAATTTCTGGGGGAACCCTGTAAGTTATTGAGAGCAAATAGGTTGTATCGCTGTTTTTAAACCAATGAATGCATTCCTTTTCGCAGACATATTAGGCGAGTGCCAAAGTACGAGGCGAGAGTCCGAGTACCCCGGCCCTCCCCTATTGAGTCATTCTCTAGGGTTGTGCTCTTCGTCACGTGATTTAGGGGAAACACCTATAATAGCCTATATCCTATTTTTGATTTTTTTTCCCCTCACTTTGAGCTCTAGTTTTTCAAATATATTTCTAACCTAGTTTCCGGATCCGCGAATTCCTTCAAGAAGTTCTGCCAACAAAAAAAAAAGCAGGTAGACCTAGATAACTGAAAACCAAGAAGGTACGATTTTCACCTACATCTACAGCTCTTCTTCTTCTTTTTGGTCTCAAATACTTCCCAGACCTGGAAAACCTGGAAAATGGTTTGGAAAAGTCAGGGAACTATAAAATGTCCGGAAAAATCAGGGAAATTCAAGGTAGTCATGTTGTCGCCATCCAAAATTAATGCTTATACGTGGTTAGCTCCGAGCCCGTTTTCCGACTAGAAATTTGCGAAATTGTCCACGTTTTCCGAGGACAAAATGGCTAAATTCTCCACGTTATCAGACAGAGTTCCCCAGACCTGGAAAACCTGGAAAACCTGAAAAAGTCAGGGAACTTGAAAATGACCTGGAAAAGTCAGGGAAGAATGGT
>JAQGAO010007628.1:0-11118 GCA_034697705.1 Ommatoiulus sabulosus
AAAATTAAGGCGGTAAAACTAATTGCCACGATGTGAATGAACTCTTCTTCAAACAGAATCAAAGCGCCATACATTAACACACCGCCTGAAATCATGCCGTGAACGTCTTACAATAGTGTTATCATGTATATAATTACACTGCTTTTAGGCCATTTTAATTTCCATATTTTAACACATCTAATTTAATATAGTTTAGTTTAGTTTAGTTTAGTGAATAATCATCGCGCTGAGGCCTTATGATGATTTATGGGGTTGGCACGGAGACAGAGGCGGGTTGTCATCATGTTGTTGGTTATCGCATGTTAGCGAGGGGCGTTCGGCGGTAAGGCAAGACTGGAAAGTGGCAAGGGAGGGAGCTTGTTCGACTTCACGAGGGAGGTTGTTCCAGAGTTGGATCGTGCGATCATTGCGATGGAAGAAGGAGAATTTGTAGAAGTCATGATTGGGAGTACAGTCGGACTTTAAAAGGATGATCGCGTCAACCAGAAAAATGAGAGTTGAGAAGGAAGGGGCGTTTGTCCAGGATAGTGAGAGAATTAAAAATGCTGAAATAAAGGTAAAGCCAGGGTTCCTTTCTTCGAACAGAAAGGGAGATAGATTCAGATTTCTGAGAGTGGAGGTGATGCAGGTGTCCCAAGAGTAACTGCCTGTGATTTGCCGGGCAGCTTGACGCTGTGGAGTTTCTCTAAATCCTGGAGGGTTCTGGTATGAGAGTCCCAGACTACACTGGCATATTCAAGCACAGGGTGCACCAGCACTTTGTAGACCATCAAGCGGCAGGAGGGACTTGCTTTATGAGCACATGATGGGTGAAACCTAGAAGTCGAGAGGCACTGGAAGATTTCTGGCTTATATGGGGTTTCCAGGACCAACGGTTGTTAATCAGGACTCCGAGAGATTTTATGTTGTCGACCCTGGGAAGAAGGGTCCCTTAGTGGAAATAAGGAAAGGAGATTTGGTTTAGGGGTTGTTGGTGGGAGATAGACATGACAGAAGATTTGGTAACATTAATGCCGAGACGCCAGATGCTGCACCAGCTTAGGAAGGAATCCAGATCCTTCTGTAGGAAATTGTGAACTCGGAGCTATTGTGACACCTTTTGCTATATATTTCTAATCTAAATATCCTGTAATTGTCGTTGACCCGTGGAGATTTAAATGTGAACAACGTATCCCCGAAATTCTGTGGAGTGTTGACATTTAGTGTTCTGTTGAAGTAGTTTGCCATCGCTGAGTAAATACTCAGGCTCGAGAAGATAGCATACAGCTACCCATACATCAGTATAGCTAGGATATACTATTTATAATTTGAACAAATACACATATGTTTTACATGTATTAATAATTGAACAAACATTTTGATACAAGTGCAGGTCTGATTGTCAGGCGGTCATTAAAGGTTTCAAAAGTGCAGTTTACACAAGAAATTTAGCACTTTGGAAGAAGCCCAAATATTTATTGGTGGATCACCTCTGAAGATACCAACCCCCTTATCCTTACCCACTCATACAGGTTTGTTGCATTATTTTATGGAATTATTCCGAGTCAGTTAGAAATTACGTCCAGTATAAATTAGTTACATGTTTATATAAAAGGTAGATGTGTGAAAAATTTAGGCTGTTCTATGATAATTATGGTAGTTCTATTCAAACACAATGCTAGTTTTGAAATGTTGACAAATCTCGTTTTGCATAAATAAAAACCAAAAAGTGTTTCAGCTAGAACAAGGCAGTTTTCAACTTATGCTTTATTTCGATGTAAACATTTATTGTCATGTTTTCAATTTTAAGCATCAGGAAAAATAGCGATAAAATGGTCAAAGCTTTAAGTATACGATATTGAATAAATGTTGAGATGTTTATTTATAGTGACCGTCGGATCCATGAGTAAAGCGTTAAATACTGAATGTACTTGCGTTTGTACTTGTGGAAAGTACCCTGGAATTAGCTTGTCGTTGACAAAAAGTGCTGACATAGGACAAGATGGCCTTTCATTTCCACACAAGAGAATTTTTGAACCTGAAAAACCAATAGCTACTCCTAAAAAAGCGAAAGTGTTAAAAGATGCAGTGAAAGATCCACTCTTGGATGAAGATTTTCAGGTTATTTACACTGATGGTGCGTGTGAAAAGAATGGACGTGTTGGATCCAAGGGAGGCATCGGTGTATATTGGGGCCCAAATCATCCCATGTGAGCACAGACTTTCTTTTTAATGACATCATTTTTTGATATTTGCCTGTTTGTTCCAAAAAAAAATGGCTGCAAAAACTGTTGCATTAATGAGCTTTGTTTGCTTTCCAATTTCAGGAATGTTAGCGAGCCTTTAGAGGGGCGACAAACTAATAACCGAGCTGAAATAATGGTTAGTGCTACTATCATATTATTGGTTATATTTTTAATGTCAAGAAATTATTGAAGAAGAAAACAATGATGCTATTCTATGTTTTAACTTATTGTTTTAGGCTGCAGTCCGAGCCTTAAATCAGTGCAAATCTTTAGGAAAGAAAAATGTTACTATTTGCACAGACAGCAATTTTACGATTCAAGGTATCTTTTGTTATTGTTTAATTACCATTACTACCCTCATTAATATTTTGTCATGATTTTGAGTTTATTCCAACCGACCGTACACGTTTGGTCAATAAACATGTTTACATTGTTTGACAATCATTGATGTAAACGTTCTCACCATGTAGGCATCACACAGTGGATCCACAAGTGGAAGAAAAATGGGTGGAAATTGGCCACTGGAGATGATGTTAAAAATAAAATAGATTTTGAAATGTTGGATGAAGCTCGGCAAGGCTTAAACGTCAAATGGGTAATTAACGAATTGTCTTAAAAATTGCAGAATTTATTCTAGCTTATGAATTAGAAGGTCTGTTGTATTTTAAAATGTTCAATTATGTCCTTAAATTCCAGAAGACCTGCTAATGAAATGATAATAAATTAAGGTCTGAAATGTCTCCCCTTTCTAGGTCCACGTCAAAGGACATGCAGGGAATCCTGGTAACGAAGCAGCTGACAGACTGGCTAAAAATGGAGCCGAGTGTTCATGAAAATGAAAGTAAATCTGTGCAGTTGCAAAATATGACCTGTTCCTCAGGAAATGTTTTTGTGAAGAACGAAAAATTGTAAACGGTGTGATATTAAGATATGCGCTAGCTGCGAGATACCAATATCCACGACAGTCTTTTATTTTCTTATTCCTACCGCAATGTTTCCTTCTTGTGTCTTCCTTACGTACTGGATGAACAATTAATGTGAATGCGTACATCTTGTTTTGTAGTTATTCTATTCAATTCAATTCGGTACCCTACTATCAGTAAATGAATACCATGTGGTAGGGGGGTGTAAATAATCAACCCAATTTATTCGACATGTTACCACCGCATTAGGGTGGACCGAAACATCATTGCAAAATTGAATTTCATGAAGCTTAAGGCTATCCTTTGGAAGAGAGTTCCACCTTCTAATGGCATGACCAAAATAAGACCAATAGTATGGATCCGAATGGGCTCGGAGTTCCATAAGTGGGTCGGAATGACAGGTTCTAATACCTCGGTGGTTTCGTTTAAAGATTTCCTCCACCATACTTGAATTTCCAGCCAAATTACATTTTTAAAACAGGCCCATGCATTGAGCTTCCTGATAAATCCCACTGGAGCCCCTCGATCAATTGGGTAACGCTCTCTCCTCGCCTGCAATATACCAGTTATCTGGTATAAATTGTAAATATGTTAATAAAAGTTGTAACTGTTGTAAATAGTAAGAGGCTTGAGTGGCGTGTAGCTCCTAGTAAATAATCGTTTTGGGTATAATTATGATCATCCAGAACCTGATGAAGCCAAAAGAATGAAACGTTAAGTGCAGGCATCTTGACAAGATGTTGAGCTATTGTTTTTAGCCAGGAGGTTTCATGTATTGGTAGTAATTTATCAAATCTGACAATAGACTGTCGAAGACTGATAAAACATATTCATGGCTAATACGTCTAGTTTTTTAACTGTATAAGCAAATATCAACTACAGATTATTTTTTGAGAATTTATGTTGATGCATTAAAATTTACTTTGTTGGCTACAGAGTGAGGTCAAAGCTTCATTATTAGTACATTATTATGGCTATTATAAGCAACATTAATCATGAAAATCTAATTTTTTTTTTGGGTGGGGAATGAATTAAATTGGCTGTGACGTCCCATACATATTTTCTAGGTTTAGAGAATCCATTGCAAGAACCGGTATGGGGAATTTTAATGCAAAACTAATATTTTCATCAATCACCAGCCTATTTTTCTGATTAAATTGCCGCCCAAAAAGTTTTTAAATTTTGCCTCCAGGAAATGGCGGGGTGTCGTCCATAAACGGATGGACTTTTTTAGATGCGATTTACTTCCAAAATCCGAACATGCATCTTTGCTCGAATGCCGTCGATGATAATTTTAGTTTTGATTGTAGGTCACACCTCAGTTTACCCGTACATAGGCAAAAGCTATGACTCGTTCATTGTCCATCCATGGATGAGCGGCCCTATAAGATATAAGACATAATATTCCAAGATGGCAGTCAAGGATACGCGAGTAGACACGCATCTCTTTGGTGGCCATATTTAAAAACCATGAAAAAGAGCAGACAGCACCTCCCATTTGGCGGGAAAGGAAAAAAGTTGCTACAATATCCTACTGAAAATATGCAAGAGGATAGTTCCAAGACGCGTTATGTCAGGTGGGAAAAGGGACTTTTCGTAAAAGTTGCACGGGTAATTACAGAATAGTGTATAATCACGGATGAACTATGGGGCATTTTTCAGGAGTTTGAATGAGATAAAAGGAATAATAGAGTATGCCAAGTTGGACGAGAAGGACTTGAGGAACGAGTCCCAGGTCATTTTCTTCAGTCCTACCGTCAATGATGACAGCACAGTTCTACTCGAGTTGGATAACGCTTTATTAGACTATGTGACTGAGGGAAATAGGTACTGTATATAAATGTAATCTACTCTAGCTCAGTTATTTGGGACAGTTTGCACATGTGCGAAGTACAGGCGGCACTCCAAAAGAAGATGACACAGAGACCCACTATAACCATGCAGTCATTAAGGAACTAAAGATAGACGTATAAGAACCACAGGACCGTCTGAATTAATTAAAACTATTTTTATTTTTACTTTTACTGCTATAGCTTAATTATTCGTGGTACGAAGGACGATCATGCCGTCGTATGTACCAAGGAGGCGACATATGCCCTCAAGGAGGCGGAAACATCCAATTCCTTACTTTTGTTTGAGGATATTTCTCACCCTAATGATAGCGAGGACATAACTGATGAGCGCCAACTAGTTTCTCGTGAGGTGTGTCTGGCTTATGTGCAGAAAAAGTGAAGTCGTTCACTTGCTTCGCGCATGAACGTTGATTCTCGAGCAAGCTGGGTGCGGGCCAAGGGCAAAACGACCATACACTCATGTTTTATGAGCTTTCATGATCTTATACCCATAAAATTAACTTCCGTTTACCAGACCTGTGTTGCTTTGACAAAATTAAAGCTTTTGCTCACTACGCAAACAGTTGCTAGACTTAACTTACTTTTGTGCTTAACTGGTCTTGGTCTGCACCTAGTTGCCTACTGTTTACTAGGTTTCCTTTTCAATTCGACACCACTATAATTTCTCCAGATAATTAGGAACTTTATTAAACTTAAATTTTCAGATAATGGGGATATTCCATACTTATCTGGAATTGACCCCATGTAGGCCCAGGTTAAAGAAGCTTAGATTACTCTTGCAGGACAATCCATATCAAGGCAGAGTGTTTGAAAAGGAAAACTTTAGAACCAAGGTGAAATTTAATAGCCTATATTTATTCAATATGCTATAATAAATAGTACTGTATATAAGATGATCTTGTGGGATATTTTCTCAGATTTGAGAATTGTTTCAGTATGCTTTCTTAGATCTATTAGATGAAGTGCAAGCCAGTGAAAATGAATTAATTCTTGGCCTTCGACACATTGAAGCATTTGAAATAGATGGTAAGGCTTTATCCCTACTAATCAACCATGGTTTTGTTAAAAATCGAGATATTTGATAAGAATAATTGCTGTAATGCAATGAAAAAAATTTAATCGTAATGTTGAACATAATTACTGCATTGCATCCTGGATTCTTGTTTTGATCTTGCTGCTTTTAAGAAACTAAGCTGGATGTGTCATGCAAAACCACATTTTCTTTTAGTTGCAGAATACTTTGTTGTTTTCCCAAAATAATGGTGATTCATTTTTTCAGGTTTTTGGCGCTTATTGGAATTTGATTATAAAGCTCGATTACTGACTCACATTATTAACTTTGTGGATGAGAATTCTTGGAGTTATGACAGTGTCGTGAAGCAACTAACACTTTCTACGCTAGGAGAGTTAGAACCGTACGCTGTCGTGGAGCAATGCTTGGAATATTATGCTATACCATGTGGGAAAAAAAATAGTGATGGTAAAATTTCTTTTTAGAAATCGAATTTTGTGTTAATCCAGGTTCGGGATTGCCAGTTTTGTATTTCAACCATGTTTTAATCCAGGACAAGATTTGTATCAGCTGAATGAAGAAAAAATTTGCAGGCTGTTTGCCGAGATGATGTTTCGACAGATTAGTCGAGTAAGTATCACTGAAAATTTTGAAGAGTTATGCCAATTTTGCATGAATGATACATTCAGTAGGTGTTTCATTACATTTTACAACATTGTATTAAAATTGCTCACCTTTGGTTGATGAGTTTTTGTTAGAAACGAGCTGCAAACTTTTGATTTTAAATATTTATGCCCAATGGAAGTTATAGGAACGAGCAGTGATACAGCTTTAACGTGTATTTTTTCTCCTAATAGTACAACTTGCAAGATTTTCTCGAAGCTTGGACGCAAAGTGTACCAAATGGCATGACAACTGATCTGCACCAACTTGAGGCAAGTTTCTGCATCATCTTTACATTTTTTATCAACATATATTTTTTGTTACATGAATAACTACTTAAAACGGGCTTGTTTCAATTTTGTAGGGTTTGGTTCTTATTGATCATAATTCGTATCCCCAAACAATAAGCCATTTTCCTATTTGGGAGTTACCGGAGGACGTGGCCGAAAGGTGAGCAAAATACAGGGTTATTGCAAAAGAATCATCGGGTTTGAAAAATATATACAGTACAAAGTATTGCAGATCTAATATCAAACGACACACGAAAAGAAAGGGAAAAATTCAAAGTTTAAAACGCGCACTTGCAAACTTTGCTTTAAAAGCCCAGGTGGCAGCACGAACTCAGTATCAAAAATGGCGACTATGCAGCAGAAAGCGTTTTGCGTGCGCTTTTATGGGCTGAACTGGACTACTGTACAGACGTGTGTTGTGTGATGCAACGATCTCACATTGAAGGTTTGTGATGGAATGATTCAAAACTTGGACATTTTCACTTTGTCTTCATGTGTCATTTACTAATGTATCTGCAAAACTTTCCAAAATATATCTTTTTAAAACCCGATGATTCTTTTGTAATAATACTTTTTGGTTGATCTTTTGGATACGTTTTGCCCAATACATGTAGTTCGGCATGCACAATTTTTCAGTGAATGTAGCTACAGCAAGATAAACGCTATTTTTCTGCGCCATCTATGAAAATAATGATCGAGTTGTTTATCAATTTCAAATACTGGAATTATTCTTTTTGTGAGAAAATGACATTATTTTCCACCTAGTGCAGTGGATTAATTGGCTGAATTGTTGACCTATATAAAGATTGAAATAGCCAGCTGGGTTTACTCTGTAAGTGCGCGCCTTGTCTACTTGGAAATCCTTTTATTTTGCCATTCTAACATCTGCGAGGCATTTTAAGCCAAGATTCAGCCGTGGCATATATAGACATCTTCATACTAAAACATAGTGGACAAATTTTAACGCGGAATTTTGGCCAAAAAGCTAATGTCTGTCGCAGGTAGGAATTTTCATTTTTGATTCGAGCATCACGATGTGATGGTTGTTATGGTTGTTAAAGGCAGTCGCCGTGCTTAAGTTATGTGAGATGTATCCGCCAGCAGGTCCGCCAGGCTCCCGACTTTTCTTCGGTTTTTTGCCATCTTTGATTCCTTGGTTGGGAGATGTTGCCACCGAGCCATAGCCATCCAGCGGCGAGGGGCCGTAGCCCGGCATTAGTGCAGCGGCCAAAGATGGTGGTATCATGGGTACATGGCCCTGCATAGGTTTCCCCGCTCGCTTCGCTGGACTGTAGAACTCTTTATACAAAATGCGTGGATTATCGCTGAACTCCTTAAACTGGGCTTGAAGTCCAGTATCCAGAGCATAATTCCACAGGCAGCTCTTCAGGAAGGCCCGCTGAAACGGAGGTACGTTCAAGAGCACGGCCAGAAGCTCCGCATTGTGGGTCAGGCACTTGAGCTGCTCCTTCTTGGTCAGCAAGCCGAAGCGGACAGCACCCATTAGGTCTGACGTGTGACACTTGCGATTCTCGGGGTCATGTTGCAACCAGGCATAAGCGGCACGCAGCACGTTGCGTTCCTTGGCCACCCCGAAATAATCGTTGTTCAGGATGTAAAACACTTCGTCCAAACTGAGTGACAGAAATGCTGGCTTTTTCATGAGGATCAGAATGCGATGGCCCAACAGTAGGAGAAACTTGCTGGCGTATTCCTCATCGCCCAGTTGGCGGGCTGTCTTGTGGAACTGTAGGGCCTCTTCACCCACACCCGGCGTATCGGTGTCGTGTTGTGACGGCTGTGTAGCGCACACACTGACGTCTGACTGATTGAAACGGTCTTCATCCTCCATCTGCTGCGCTAGCCTCTCAAACTGCCACAGGAAGTAATGCTTGACGTCTGAAAGTGCAAAGAGTTGAGCTTTTACAGTCTCGCTCGACTGAAACAAAAAAAGGAATGTGGCCTACATTCATCAGTTATTTGTATTAACGGAATTCCCAAGTACTTGTATAATTAATAATAATCTGCACGATGGATGTGGCAAACGCGACTATATATTCGCTTATAGAAACCGCACCCTAAACATTTTAAAATTTAGGATTTTTGTCTTTTCTTCTCTTCAACGATATGTACTGACATTTTCTTGACCTGGGACTTCTAAGTAACACTCATTTTGTTTCATGCGAGTGGTATTGAAAGGAATTAATAGTAAATTTCTCATTACGAATGAGTGCCATGGCGTTGATCTTCCTGAAATTTATTCCACAAGTGAGAGATATTCACACAATTTCCTTAGCAATAACGTATGAAAACGAAGTTGACTATGGAATAATTTTCTTTTTTTTCATATTTGTCATTGCTGATAAATTTTTGACACTAAACGCCAAGCAACAAACCAAAATAATGATCCTAGCGATGTTTCCGCCATTTATAATGTATTTTTCGCTGTCCAGAGTAAATGAACCATTCTTGCTCATGCCATGGAATAAATTCATATTTGTGCCCTTAGTTTAATAGGGTGCATCTGAAATGGTAAAATTTCACATTATCTTCCACCTAATCTGCACTAACTTACTAGATTTTGGGATGTGGATTCCCTGCGGATCTCTGTCAATGGCTGCTTGAATATCACCTGGTTCGAAAGTTTCTATCGATGGACGACCGCCCCTTCCAGGATAGATTGTTTTAAAGGGCCACTTTGAGTCTGCCTGTCCGAGACCTTGGGCCGATGGGCCGCCTGGTCCGAGACCTTGGGCCGATGGGCCGCCTGGTCCGAGATGCGGGACCCACCATTCAGGCCTGTCCGATGGAAGACCGCCGGGTCTGCGACCTTGGTCCGATGGAAGACCGCCTGGTCTACGACCTTGGTCCGATGGAAGACCGCCTGGTCTGAGACCTTGGTCCGATGGAAGACCGCCTGGTCTGAGACCTTGGTCCGATGGAAGACCGCCTGGTCTGCGACCTTGGTCCGATGGAAGACCGCCTGGTCTACGACCTTGGTCCGATGGAAGACCGCCTGGTCCGCGACCTTGGTCCGACGGAAGACCGCCTGGTCCGCGACCTTGGTCCGACGGAAGGCCGCCTGGTCTGCGACCTTGGTCCGACGGAGGACCGCCCGATCCGCGATCTTGGCCTGATGGAGGACCGCCTGTTCCGGGCCGATAGACCATTAAAAGGTCTGTTGGTTCGAGACCCTGGGCCGATATCAGACCACCCGGTCCTAGACGATGAGCCGGATGAGTGCCCGGTTCGTGGCCATCCTCTGGTCCAACGGTGTCGTCCGATGAGCCACTGGTGCCTGACTTGTCGACTTTAATAAGCTTGTAACGCGGCTCCTCCACCTCGTCGCCATAATCTTCGCCGCCATCATCATCATCGTCGCCATCATCTTCTTCGTCGATGCTAGCTAGTATATCATCCACCGTTTTTGGAAATTTTTCAGATTTTATCGCTTTTCCCATTTTTCGACCCATGGCCACCGGTCTTTGATCATCTTTATCTATTTTGGTCAACTCTACTTCATCGGACCCTTGAAGAAATTGTGGTATTGTCGGCTCTGGTTCGTCATCTGTGTCCCCCGTCGTGTCGTCTGCGGTCCTCATAGATGGCTTAATCTTTGCTTTGGTGGTCTCCTTGGATGCTGTTGGACTTTCGACTTCTTTTTCTCCAGGCGGTTTTTTCAGGTCGTGGCGTGGTTTTACGGTCACGTTGAGATCGGATTTACGGGCTACTAAGATGGCGATCTCTGAGTTATGGTGCACCAGCTACTTCAAAAAATGATAATTACGCATGAAACATCGGGATGTTTGCTCGATACTAAATACCCATTCCAATTTTTTTTTAATTCGTTCTTGACATTCAAGTTTTTGGGCAAATGTCAATTATTTGGGTCTGCCATAAATGGAGAATCGATATAACACATTATATTGCTGGCACTAGGCTGCATAACTAAACGATCAGCAGTTCTTGCCTTTTTTAAAAATTTTAATACAACTTAATTTACTTAAAATTGAAAATTCAAATCCATAAGCGTAACTGGGTTATGGACAATGGTAAATGTTAATAAAGGAAAGTCGTTTTTTGCTATTTATATTCCATACTCGTTCGTCTAGGTTAGGATTAGGTCAGGCTAGGTGGGAGGGGGGGGGGGTG
>JAQGAO010007629.1:0-11118 GCA_034697705.1 Ommatoiulus sabulosus
TAATAATGACTGACATCATATTATATGTATACAAGTACAGGGATTTATTGTTATCTTTTTAATCACATCTTTAAAAATGACTGTATTAAAAATATATGTATGGGGAATATGTAATAAAATTCTCAGAAACCATATTTTTCTGGAGAATTTTATTACATATTCCCCATACATATATTTTTAATACAGTCATTTTTAAAGATGTGATTAAAAGGATAACAATAAATCCCTGTACTTGTATACATATAATATGATGTCAGTCATTATTAATAGAAGATATAAGAGAAAGGAATTAGATATTCGATACGCTCCCATTTCATTTTTCTGGAGAATCTAATTCTGCTTAAATTTGTCGAAATTTCCCATCCAGACATTTTCCTGTAAATTAGCCTCATGCATCATAAGACCGCAACGATCGAAACACTACAGGATGTGCAACGAAAACGAATTTAATTAATAGGTCGAGAAGACGACGGCATATAGTTTAATATACTAATGAAAAGTATATACTGTAGCTCCTTCGGAAAAAGAAAGTTATTTAGCTTGGAATTACTTTTTGGATTACCCCGCCTATCTGCTTGTATACAGACTAATAAATTATTTCGTGACATAACGGCAAGAGCGAATTCTGTTTATTCATCTCAACTGCATTTCTTTCAGTTGAAAGCAAACTTTAGGCGCTATAATAATGCCAGTCTCTTTTCATGTCACTGAATAAATGGGTAACACCGATGCGCATATTGCATCTTAATAGTATGTTTCACAACTGCGAAATGGCTACGCGCTTAAGCTTAAATGGCTCATAAGTATAGCCTCGTGGCTCGCACGCTTGCAGACCTTGAAATAATGAAAGGCTTTGCGTGAAATATACCTTTTATATATTTGTCTCACCTTGCATCTTTCATACGCCAATTTATCTTGACATAAATTCTCATTCGTTTTCCATAAACCGAATTAGCAAAGAATTCAGTTTTTATTGTTGTGTTTTTCAACATCTGCCATCTGCTGCGGCGCATCGACCATTTATCATTTTCTGTGAAATTTTCCCTCTCTCTTATGTGGGATACTGCGATGTTTTTAAATGTTTCGTGGCATCTGTCATGGCAATCGGAGAATGTTTTCAAATCACAACCGATGCACATTATGCCCCCCTCGCCAGACACCCATGTACCCCTGCGTGAAAGTATTATGCATAATATCTTATGTCACCTGAATTTCAATATCTTCAGAGGTACCATGAATATATAGCGTGTGTAAATACAATTTGGTTTGAAAATGAGCCTCCATATTTATCAGAAATTCATGACACGCTCTTCTTATGAACACGTGACAAATTTTACGGGGTATACATCCATATATACGAAGTGAGGTTACATTTTTATGCCCATACGCGCGGGAATCGCACTTTGTGCGTACAATTTTTTTTTATTTCGAATCCAAATGGAACAAAATCTTTGTTGTATTATTCAATTGGTCCACATAGATATGTACAGCCTGTATAGAAAGCATTTCGACATGCCCCTACCATTTCATTTCATTTATTATTCAGTGCTGCTGGCCTCACTTTGGTTTTCGTGGTTTTCCAAAGTTGCTTCCAGGCAAATGCACGGACATTTCCTCTAAAAATTGACCACGACCGTATACTCATCTCCTCTCATTCACGCTTCTTTACACTTTCCATGCATGGGTTTGACCTTTACAAAAGCCTTCATATGTAATATTTTAATCGCAATTAAATTAAGTAGCTATCTGGTTTTATTTTAAAACTTGATCATTACGCCGGAGAAACGTGAGATCTTGACGGATTGCTAAATATAAAAGCCTTGTATTTTAACATATCAGCTCTTTTCATAGTTTGGCTCTCACTTTTCCTCGAATTTTTGTTTATTAATTACAAATTAAATACAGTATATTAGGCAATTCATACTAGACATACCCAATACTATAGACAAAAGTTATTTTTCATATAACGTGTTTACTGTCATGTTTGAAAAAAAAAAAGAAAAACAAAATTGGCAGCACAGTCGAATTTTAAATGTAACTTACATTCCTCAAGTGGTTGAAAGGAAGGACGAACATCCAGATTTTTACTGTTGCTCGACGTTAATTTCGACGCAATGCGTCTTCTTCAGAAGAAAGCTTGAGTAACAATACAAATCCGGTTGTGAAATTAACTAAATCTCTCGCGCCCTTTCCTTCCGCTCATTTGAATAGCAGAATCTTTTCCTCCTTCGTGGAATATTTTCTTTAAAAATTTTTTTTTAAAAAAATGCGCTCGGTTTGATTGGGAAGTGTTTATAAAAACAAACTGTTGAGATAACGCAAATGTTACAAAACAAGGCATGAAACTTTGGAATGTTTATCGTTCGCTACTTTTCAAAATCTATAGTGATCATTGAGGTGAAGACTAAAGAGAATCTAGAAGAAAATCAAAACGCTTTAATTAACGTGATTGCGAGTTTATTTTCCTAATTAAAATCACGCGTTGCATTTGTTGCCTCAGTGTTTCAAATAAAAATTAAACAAATATACAATTAATTGATGACAATAATATGCATGCAATGTACGAGCCTCATGGATACATTATTTTACTTCCCAATAGGACGCAAAAATAATTACCGAATGTATTTTCTTGGACCTTAGGGGCCATTCAAAAAGGACGTCCTCATGGAGGGGGTAGGGAGGGATAGGTTGAGTCACGGACACAATGTGGACAAGGGGAGGGAGGGGGGTATGACCAACTCGGACGTCCATTTGGAAAAAAAAAAAATGCCAAATAAAATCAGTTCCCAAATTAAAATCAAAATAGACCGCAATATCGCCTAGGTGGTAAAGTCAGTAAATAAGGGTCCATTTACAAATTTGCAAAATGCTCCTTTTTCTAGAGCAAAATTTTCCACTTTTTGCGAGGACATCTTTACTAATTTTTCCACGTTTTCCCAAGGACAAATTTGCAACATTTTCCAATTTTTCCCGAGGATAAATTTGCAACATTTACCACGTTTTCCCAAGTACAAACCTTCAACATTTTCAACCGTTTTTGAGTACAGATTTGTAACATTTTCAACAGGTTCCGAGGAGAAATTTGCAAAATTTTCAACAGATTCTGAGGACATATTGGCAAAATTCTCAACCTTTTCAATGAAGTGTACAAAATTTACCTTTTCCGAGTACAAATTTGCAAAACTTTCAAAATTTTCCGAATAGACTATAATTTATTTTAAAGTTTAGGTCTCCGAATGGGGGGGACAGGGTGTATGGAGGAGTCCAATTTTGGGCAAATTTTGCGGACTATTTTTTGAATGGTCCCTTATGACCTTATGCAGATTTTGTCATTATGCCAGTATCACGTGACTTTTCCTTCATTTCGTTGGCTAAAATCACCCGGAAGCACTGATCGACTTCAAAAAACTGATAACGGAAGTTTTTAGCAAAACGATTCTTACTCGTCACTGGAACTTCCGGCTGAAACCAAAGCAAGAGCCTTACGTCATTATTGCATATGCTAGGCATTCGAGCAACTGTTGACATCGATCAATTTTTTCCTATATTTTTTGTCGAATGCGCGACTTTTGTTTTTGCTCATCAACTAGCTCGTGAGACACTGCTGCTCATTAGGTAATTCCCAAAAGACGGGATTGTAAATGCATGAGTTGCCTGTCTTCGCAATAGATTTTCTTGTTACGGGCCATGCGTCTGCGAGGGGGTTAATTTCGCTAGTTTTCTCGATGCATTAACTTTTACGGCCACCGAATGTTCGGTGAAAGGCGCTCGGCCATTTAATAAATGTGTCATTTTGCTAAGTCATGGGCAGACCTATTAAATAATTGACCGTCGTCCATCGCTTTTGCCACGCGGCCCGCGGCCTTCCGAGTGCGGAGAGAAAGACGTGGGTGCCAGTTGCCACGCACCCTCGAGGGCCATTAGGAATGACTGATGTAAATGCGCGACACGATGAATTTGTACGGCTTCCTCCATCGTTGTTTCGTTATCATTTTTATACACTGGCGTCTGTTGGGCGGCTTCGGCTAAGTAAATTGAGTTCCACTCGGAGAACAATCAATAGTCGCATTAGCCTAAGTTCATTTCTTTCCAAGTTGTCGGGGTCTGCGCTATAGCGCCCTTGCACGCCACAATGGCGAAAGTGTTGACATTTTCGTTTTCCATCCGTCTTCAACGTGCTGCAGCAACCACCAACGAAGGTCGTGCCCTTAACAATGCGTGCGTGGGAGGCGCCATAACACAGACCCCGAATAGAAATCGCGGGCCTCGCAAATTTTGAATCAATTTAGGGAGAATGATGGAATCGCGCTTGGTCTCCTGGCTTGCTTCCGATCTTCTCAACCAGAATCTAGACGAGACATCGAGAAGCGTTGCATGGATTTCTTGGATGCGGGGGGTCGAGGCTTGAAAAAGTGGATACATGGATTTCTTGAATTCCATCCAACGTTTTACCATGTAAATCGTTCCCAACATCGAAACGCCGAATTGAATTTTTTGAAAGTGTGTTTCTTCATTAATTGCTAAGATAATAGCGGAACTCGGAATTGTACTTTAACAGATGTGAAGTCTTGAGTTAATTTTTTTTTTAAACCACTTATGCCCTATTCACATCGACCAAATCCGTATCGTAATTACGTCACGTGCGTGGCCGCGTATGCGCACATAACAGTAGGCGGGGCTAAGTGGCGTTTATACGACATTTGCAGCCGCATCCGTACCAGTTGTAGTTGATCCAACTTTTCCCGTCTGATCAATTTTAATCTTTTAATATTTTGGGGGGAAGTAAATAGAAAAAAAACAAAAACGTTAAACGCGAACTGGTACACGTGTATTTTTACGTGCGGCGTGACGTCACGCTATAACGTTCCACAACCCACGTGACATCACTACCGCACGGATTTGGTCGATGTGAATACCAGTAAAGGCTGTCAAGCATGAGGCAATTTATATACGGTAATATGTGTCCAGAAATGATGTTGCATGATATTTCCCCGCACGTTTGGCAATGTTTCCTTTCAAAATATTGGTTCCAGAATAAAAAAAATGGTCTAATTCTGTGCAACTTATTTCTCGAAACAAACTGACGTCATTAGTTTTACAGTCAAGCACTAAGGTTTCTTTCTGATGCCTAGCTAAACAGGAATTTTTTCAGTTGAAGTCAATTGCTTTCAATTTCTAGCAATACATTTCCGAATATGGTTTGCCTCGTGTGTGAAGAAGGCCTTTATGGCCCAAATAGATTCTTTAAATGCGATACAATATGTTTATCATGGTTTAACGAGCTGCCATTAATACTGTGTTTCATAATGTTAGTTTGCGTTTAACGTGGCAAATATGCTCCCTAAAAGTTTTGTTTTTACATTTCCGGTCTATTTTTCCGTACTAATAATAATAATTTTATATTGTATGGCCTTTGACAAATTTAACTACGTGCATTGAAATGATAAGAACGGTTTGAAGTCTATTCAATACTGGTTAAAGTATATATGCTGTGATTAAGAGATGAAATAGTTTTGTAAATGTATTATATACATGTATTCTAGTTAAAATAAGGGAAGAATGGTTTAATCAGCTGCCTTTAATATTGTATAATGTTAGTTTGAGTTTCAAAGTTTTGAAAACAATGCAATGTTGCGCTACATTTACTTTAAGGAGTCAAAAAGGAAAGGAAAGTAAAAAGTAAGATAAATAACTTTTTCTTATGACTAAAGGATGATGCTATATTCAGGCGTTGCACATGCCTTCATTTGAAGCGAAGATGTCAAATGTTATTTTAAAACAAAGAATAAACTGTACATGTATGCTCAAAAAGGACGTACAGCAGCATAAGCGGATTGTTGAATGTGCTGTTGTAGCCTACAGATATGAATGAGCATTTTCGTCAATATTTGAGCGTATATTCAGCAGTATACAGTACATTATATAAGAACAAATGCCTCTTTGTTAAATTGAAGGACCGTGCTGTTATTCCGTCTTTCGGCTCAGCGGCCGAATTCCTAAAGGCTTGCAAGATACATACATGTATATGGAGACAACTTGGTGAATTGGACTGAGAGTATCCGGAAATGATATACAAAAGTATAAAAGATATTTAACTCAATTTTGGAATGTTTTCAATTTTATTTTCTATATTTATTTCCGAGCTCATAATGGGTTCTTATTGATAAACAGAGGCGTCAAGAATGATGAGAGCTTTAAAATAGCATTAGAAAAGTTTCTTACTACGCACTTATACATGCATTTGGTAAACTCCTGTAAATACTCTTGCCTAATATGATTTCTTGTAAATTCAATTTATCTGGCATTGCAAATTTAGCTTAAGAGATGTATATCAAAAAAACATCTGTCGCTGCATGTATGTACAGTATAAGATTTTCTCCAGCGTGTTTCCAAACATTATTTAATCAAAACGCATTTACTAAGCTCAATTTGTCGATGATGCTCTATGCTGATTTTCAGATTGTACAGCATTTACCAAATGACATTTAATGCCATCTGCACAGATGGCAAGAAGTGGAACTGAATCCGAGATACTTTAATTCAATCAGCCATTCTCAGCCAGCCCACTTATGTTTCTAAAAAATAACAGTGATTGCTTACATTGGACAAGACGCCTACAATAGCGTTACATTAAATGGCAAGTGTTCTTTGTCAAAGAAAACTTGGGATTTGCAACGTGATACGCGATATATATACGTATTTCACGATTGATGGATGCCTGGTTTTAAAGACAATGACATGTATAAGAGAGCATTTGGTAATACACAGTATAAACTATTTAAATGTATTTCTACCCTGCAAATATGCGTGGTAGAATAATCTACACGACTCGGTGAACTGGTAAATGTAATAATTCTAGCAAATTGATGTATGATATCTCTTTTTTGTGTGCTTCATATCATTTTGTGCATGATGGATTCGGTTTGCAATCGTTTGACTCGCCTCATTTATTAATCATGATAACGAAGAGCAATGCATAAATCAATAAGTGTCACGCGAGCTTTAAGTCAAAATCTATTCATTTCATATTTACGGAAGCTCCTCTTCTGCTTACTGATTTGCAACCTGTCAGATGTCATTACTGTAATCATCCATTATCTTGGAAAAAAAGTCTAAATATTTTTCGAATGATTTTCACAAACTAGCATCGAACAACGAAATAGCTATAGATATAACCTGAACTTAAATGGTTCAGGTTTTCTGAAAATAACGTAAATTTGATTTTAGAACCTATAGTTGCCCACATCTTTGAGATGATACCTCGATTGCGGGAAATTGCATTTCAGCCATAACTTTCATGAAAATTGGCGGACTTAGCATTCTTTTACGTGATTCTGGCAAGTTTTTTTCTAAACATTGTTAAAAAAACAAGTTTCATTCGTCGACGAGGCTCTTTTACTGGATAATTTTGGCATTAAATATAGCTTACTTATAATACTTATTATAATGGTTTGCAATATGATTCGACCATAGGGCACTTGGACGGTGCATCCGAATGTCGATGTTTTATTCTTCCAAAGCCAATTTGATAAGAAGCATGTTCGAGAGAAGTTTTGAACAAAGGCTTTAACTGAATGGTCGGTTGTCCTTTGGCCGTGTTTGTTTCTTTAATTGTCCGCACCTCAGCGCCTGATCGCTCACTCAAAGAAAAGTCTGCTAAGTGGTGGTAAGCAGTGGTGAAATCCATTCATCTCTAACAACCGTCCCGTGTGCATTAGTGTGCATTAACGGGCTAAAGCATGGCCAGCATCAGAAATAATGAATGCTTTCTTTATTTGCTGTCCTATTTGTTCAACCGACCAACCATCCGTGGGCAAATACGGCCAAAAGCGTAACATTAGTGGCCATGTCATGCATGTTCCTTTTCACTTTTTCCTATTTCGACCAAAATGCTTACTTCTAAAACGGCTTCAGTGAATTTGTTTGCGCGCGCTCTGATTGCGAAAGAACAAAAACACTGTTAGTAGATACTTGATCCTGTATTGTTTTAACTTTTATTGAGGACATTATGGAGTAATATTTCTTTCGCTTATACTTGCCCACATTCGAAAGAAAATATAGTATGCAGTGTTTTGTTGTTCGTTTTCAATTATGTTTCTGGACATATGTAAAATGTGTTTTTCACACTTGTTTAACATGTACATGTACATTTATTGGATAGAAGCAAAATGGCAGCAGTGAACAATGCATTATCGGGGAAAGAAGTGGCAAGTTATACGTTATTTAAACTTGCAAAATAGCAGCAGTGAACAATGCAAAGAAGTTGCAAGTTACGTTATTTAAACTTGCTTCGTAAACTTAATGTTTAACAAAACTGGTACTTTAAACGACCTTATTCCCTATTCAATAAATTTCTGAACGTTATTTTTATGCAAGACAATGTTTTTTTTTGCTATTTTAAATGTAAATTTCATTGTAAACGTCCATGGTTTCAAATTGCACACAAACTTAACATCCATCGTGATTTTATTTGCATTTGTATAGATACTATTTGCTGGAATCTACAAGAAAACGTCACATAAAAATCAATAAGACTGTTAATCATAGATCGTTGAGAAAACAATACCACGAAAAGTAGGGTTGAGAAATTAATCACACTGGCATAGAACTTTACAATATTTTATATGAGACGCGTTTGTGTTTATTCAAATGTTTCCAGTCTACTGTACTTATAGCAAATTGCAAACCGTGAGTCAAACAGCTATAAAAATGTACCTATTTGTTGATATTCGTCTCTTTTTATTTGATTACACGTTTTTAAGTCATTGTTAGCCAAGATAAGTATAAGAATACTCTATATTCTTATACTTTAGTACCGAATATGCAATACAAATCTTACAATAGACGGGAGACCATGGATGTTCAAAAAGTAATCTGTGCATTGCTCGGGGAATAAAATACCAGACAGCCAATCCACCTAATGGTTTCTCCATGAATCTCGTGAAAGTGGAAGTTTCTGTTTATAGAAATACTTGTATATTATTCTAGCGTCTGTATCAACTTTTCCCCCGGTTTTATAAGTTTGGCACAATCGTCGCTGGCGAGCTCTATAGGAAATGAATTTGAGAATAAATAAATATAAATAACACGTGCGTTTGATTTTAAGTAATATTTCGTCTATACAAGTAATCACACCGTTACACCATAAGTTTTAAACAAAAATAAGCCACTAAAACGTGTTGCAAGTTTATGCTGAAAATATAACCATCCTTTTCGTGTTGTATTTTTTGGCTATAACATGCTGCGAAAATGCCTTTTCGACAAAGGAACTCAATCACGGAAGACATGCTCATTTTTCACTATACACGTGTGATTTTCAGGCGATAGATTTTCGGTATCGCATCAAACATCCTCTATCTATTTGTCTTTTGTTGGCATTGTCAGCTAATTACAAAGCTTCGGATTGGTAACTTCTCAGGGGAAGTCTTGGATTAATGGTCTTCGAAATGTTGTTTGGTCCGCAACTGCATGTGCTATCTAGGCGGTTATCTTGCAATTGTGACAACCAACTAGGCAACTAGTGTACATGTATACCCTGTGGAACCAACGTCACTTGGTTAGAGTACCATTGATGTCTTCATGTATGTGTACAATTGTATATAGGAAATGAATTCTGTAAAGAGAACGAGCGAAGCTGGAAGCCTGGAATGATATGGGAATGGTGCAGTAAACATTTACAAAGGTTTTATGTCTTTTTTATAATTTCTGGCATATTCCTTTGGTCAAGCTATTAGAGTTATACATGTGTTTGTGTATTGGAGGGCTTTGCTACGTGTCATTTTAGTATTTCTTACATGGTGACATAATTCTTAATGCGTCAATATTATAAATATTAAATTTCTAGAAGAATAGAAAAACCACTATGAATTCCAAAACATAAAGCAAATTACCAATAGATTTCACAATTTTCAGAATTCTTTGTAACTCGATCGGATATATCACGCAACGGTAAATTATTCTAAAATGCTGTAGAAATTAAGTTTTAAAGATGAATTTAAATTTAAACCCAGACATTGTATTGTAGTACTGTGCTCGCGATTTAAGAAACCAAAAATTACTTAGCACCAGCTGTACGTATCCAACTTTAATTTCCATTCCGATATCTTTGGGGTTTATCTCCAATTAACTTTTTTTATTCAGCGATTAATGCCGTGTCAGTTTATTTCAGTGTTGGTAAAACGAGAATAATCTTAATTTGTTTCATAGTGTTATAAATTACCTGAACAGCGAACGTAACCAAGAATTCGCCAGAAATTGACGCCTACAGAAGAGAGTGGCTTTTCCCCTCCAGGACTGGTATAATCGCTTACTAATTATTTAATGAAATTAGAAACCAAGATAAAATACTTAATTGCATTTTATGTATATACCCGCGACAACTTAAGATCGTAATTAAGTGCAGGTTTATATTAAGTGCATGCTAGACATTTTTTCGTTCTCACGCGATTCAATGGAAATTTTTGACGAAATCGAGACTTCCAATGGGAATTCATTTTAAAAGCGCATTTCTGTACCACTTACATTTCACTGAGTTTTATGCTCGTTTGCTTTGATGCACGCTGGTTAAACCTAAGTGGCAAAGTAATATGAATTTAGAAGAGTTTTTTGAACCCAAAGTCATTCTTGCATTAATAAGCTGCACATTTTTGCCTCCATCTACAAGCACGAGCTCGCATATTATGGATAATTAAGTTTGGGTATACATAACAAAACCGTACTTTTTTATTTGTAAAAAAAATTCGTCGTTTGTTTTCAATTTATGTGGTTTTTGAAGATGTGATGAACTAAAATTAAACTAAACTTGTAAACAACAAAGTTTCTTAACCATTTGTTGGGTTTATTTTTTTTTATAACGCAATAATATAAAACCACTGTGTTAGAACACTATTTCAATTTCAATTCTTTACCCTGCAGTCAGTAGATTAGTACCATTTGGCAGTGGGGATCCTTAGTGATGGATCCCAACACTACAATTAAATTATATTTCCCGTAATATATGGGACCTTAACGAGGAAGATGGGATAGGAAAGGAAGACGGTCGTGGCCGATTTAATTTAGGAACTATCCCAGCATTCGCCTGGAGAAATTGTGGGAAACCATGAAAAACCACAATCGAGG
>JAQGAO010007630.1:0-11116 GCA_034697705.1 Ommatoiulus sabulosus
TTTAAAGCAGTGTCGCTTAGTGGTATTGCAGACGCTTACCTCTAAGCGACACTGGAAAAAAAAGCTTAAAAAAAGCCTTAAAAAAGCTCTTTATGAACGTACCCTTACTTAGTAGGTAGGCCTACATGTATGTAAAGCCTTAAAGCAAACAAAGTTTTACTGTAAGTAACCTGCTTAAACCCTTAAATATGGTTTAAAAAAATTCAACTTCAAACGTTTTTTCCATATAGAAAGTTGTATTAATCTTTAAAAAAATGACTTAGAATGTTTTAGTAGCTCGTCATTGAGTTTAAGAAGCACTGTAGTAAAAAAACGTATATGTTGACACAGTTTGCATTTATTATTCTCATATTATTTTTATTTCTTTGGAAAGACGATGGAACATTCGTCATTCTCTAGTTTTTCTTTTGTCTCCGATACAATATGTGTAATTCCCACGCGTATAGCAAAACAGAAATAGATTGGACGTATGCCACAATCGTTTCGCCACTGAAAAGGTCTTTTGCGATCAAAAATAAAGAGCGAGCGAAGCATTGAGGTTTTTGGTGCGCGCGGAAAGGACAACAAAAAAAAGGATAAGATACCTGCCACAATTTATAATACCTCAACGTGGATCTAACACGAAACAACGCAACTGACATAGGGATTCAAAATTTGTTCTGAAAAACTCCAACTGGAGGACACGGAGGGCAATAAAACCAGAGCAAAAAACTTTGTTTTCCATCTTAAAAATCGTATGTTCGAGTTTCCACGCTTCCTCTCTCGAGGCATGGCTGATGTAAGGAGAGGTAAGCGTGACATTCATTCATTTCAAGCATCACGAACGGTATTCTTGTATCTTTTGTACCAACACATGACACTCACTGAGTACCTAGTGACGACATGCTATTGCGATTAAATATGTAGCTAGAGTGTAACGTCTACTTCCAAATCTCTGCGAGACAATTTCGCAACGAATGGCATGAAACGTCACAAAACAGAACATGACATTGCCACGCATGTAAGTACAACTTAAAGTGGATTATTTGAGAATTACTGCATGCAATCCGTTAGATGTCTTGGAACTACGATGAACCTTTATACAGTATACTATAACTTTTATGAAAAAACTGACAGAAAGCTGGTTGCAATACCTGATTGTAAATTGATGATATGTTCTTCAAATATTACTATAGTTTGGTTGCACATCTTGTAAGAATATCAGTTTATAACCAGTTTGCCAGCAGTTTTTTTCCATAAGGGAAGTCAGTGGTCATTCCAACAAGATATATCCTTGAACTATCCGCGGATCTTTGATGTTTGATGCCCTGATGTAAAAACGCATGCATGAGATAACTTCTGAACTTTATTTCCTATGGAATATAATTTATTTCTTTTGTCACAACATGGTTCAAAATAATGAAAATATTTCAACACTATCAATATCCACAATATTTTAAAGGCCTAAGTCCTGGACAAGAATCTATACTAAAGGAAATAAAGCACCATTCTCGGAAAATTGCTTGAAAGAAAAGCCATAAACCTGCAATTATGATAAAACAAAGTTGAAGAAAATGCTGTTCGTCTTCTTCTTTATCCAAGCCTGCAATATCGCTGAATGCCGATGAATGGATGAAGGCCATTGTTGGACACCGCCACTAAATATTTTGTCAATGCTATGTTTAACAGAAAAAAATATAGACATGCATGATTGCAAGCAAACAGTATGGAAAAATAGCCGTCAATGCTAAAATTCGTTTAGAAAGGAATGGGCCACAATATTTTTTCACTATATATATGTACATGTATTATCAAACTGATGAATTCTGAAAAATGTCGAGGAATTTCTAAAAAAATCAACTAAATTGTACATGTATATCGAAGTCGCAGCCTTTTGTACTAAAACGTTTCAAGCACATCAGCGGGACTACCTCTCTAATTTAAATATATTATGTTTAAAGCAAGCACGCTTAGTTTTCTTCGGTGGAAAGTTGCAAAATGTATATAAAAATGTAAAAAAAAAGGCTGAAGTTATGATATTCGAAAAATTGTATAAAGGTATGTCACTTGTGCATACGGAAATTTAGTTGGCCTGGTCATTAGCGACGTATGAATTACAGAAATGAACCATATTAAAGTTCCTCCCAATTTTTATTCTAATCTAATATAAACGAAAAAATCTAGTAACTTGTATAATTGTAAGTCTTTCCATGCAGTAGACATTTGCGATAATTTAGCAAAACTAATGCTTATTTGAAGGGATTTGTGTGTGCAATGTACTTGATACGTGTACAGTGGTAATTAATGTAAACATACTACAGCCCTCAACCAAGTATTGAAAGAGAAAGAAGAAGATAGCAAAAAATGAGCTTTTAATTTTGGATTTACTTTTTAAATCATTTTTTTTATTAATTAAAAGCATCTTGATTGCATAAACTAATTTTTTCAGGTTTGCTTATTGATTTCACGCGTCAAATATTAATTCGACTGGAAAAGTAAGTTGCATAGCCTGTTCAAGGCATAAACAGTGCGGAAACTAAATATTCAATTTACCGAGAAAGTTAAAAATGCATGAAAATCCATTTAAAAATGCAATACCCAGAAGCGTACGTCTACTTCGAATTGCAAGAGGAAAAGTACTGTATCCCATATTATACAGGCAATGGTTTTGCTTTTCACAAGCACTTTTGCGCATGTATACATTGTACCTTTTACTGGCAACTGCTACTAGATAGACCGTGACACTAAGATATCCAATTGCAATTGCCTTTAGAATATAATTATTTTCAAAAATATTCGTAAAACTGATATTCGTTGACATAATTTCAAACAAGTTTCAAAGTTGATTATACTTAAATGGTAATTTAAACCTTGACATATAGGAACCATAATTAAACGAGGATGCGTGACATTTTTATACCGTATACTATACTTCGCCAAAGTATGGACAAGCACGTTGTAAAGCTCTGCAAACAACGAACACCAAGTTTCTCCATGCAGTTATACCATGGGTACACATTGTCATATTCGATGAGGACTGCGTTTGAAAAAGATATTCCGCTTCTATACTGTACACCAAAGCTGGCGATTCATTTGGGAATTCTTGTATATTTAATGAACAAAATATATGTACATACGCCCTCCCGAAGAATTCGATCATGCCGAAATTTTAAGTCATTTACTGTAGAAGCAAGGATGATGATTATTACTGCAAGAGGTCTAATCAACTATATATTTCGACACGCGCGAAAAAAGCGATCATTAGAAATACCGTATATGTAAAAAGGAGGTGTTTCCCCGAATTTTGGAATTTTCATTTCCTGGCTTTGAATGAGAGTGGAATTTTCACGCGCTGCGAATGGGGAAAAAAACGCTGCTACGCTGTATGACGAAATGTTATTTTTTTTCGTAACAATTAATCTGCCAGCTCATAACTGTTGTTTCTCACTAACTCAAAACCTGCTGATTATGTATTGTTCTGGTTTTATTTTTGTAAACGATATATCTTAAAAACCAAATACATGTATTTACATTTGTACGATCCTATCTAATGTACGTAATTCATAATTTACATCGTTTTCACTCGAAATCTGAAAACTTTCCCCACATATCATGTAATTTAAACAAAAAATACATTGAAACCATTTTATATGCAGTAAAACTACAAGAAAATGATTCTTCATGTTCTATTTATAGAATGAAACCTAATTCAATATGCGGAATGGTTAAGCAATTAGCCAATTTTTGAATTTGTATCGTTGTTTAGCAAAACAATCCGTGCTTTCGAAACTTTGCCTATTATTGCACAAAATAATAACAAATCTCAGCGGTTCGGTTTTTAAATCAATTTTAATGTTTGATTGGTGGCTACGAGGATGGCTTAATATTTCTGCATATAGCAGAATACTTGACTGCCCTGTTAGGCTTTCCAGTCTACTATCTAGCTCGACCTCGCAATGATCAGAGACACAAATTCCGAACGGCTTAAATTTGTTTGGAATATTGGTTTATTATTGACAACATCACAACTTGGTGCTTATTCTCCAACAAAGGATTATACCGTAGAATTACGGCTTACAGTATAGCTTGTTTAACGCATATTTAATTATCGTGATAATTAATTGTTGGATAAAGCATGATTGAAGAAAGTGGTCTGCAGGATGTTTCGAGATTGATGATGGTGGTTCACAGCAACGTGTCTCATTTAATTGTTTCATCGCGACAACTGGCTGTTGGAGAATGCAATTTTAAAAGGTCAAACTGTCGTACATGGCATACACTTTAAAGAGGCAATTACACGAGGCCGCGAGATAAAATGCACGCGGAAACCGGTGGAAATTAATTTACAGTCAATGGTCTCTGAGGAATTACAAATATGGGACGAATGATTGCATTCGCAACAGAGATTAATGCATGTTGTAGTATTGGAAAATGGAATGGAAATTTCCAACTGCGGTGGCGTTCAACCACTATTAGAAAACAGGATTTTACATGGCGGTTTTTTTTCTGAAATAATAGATCATAATAATAGAGCAAACAAGATCATATTTGTTATACTTTCAATGCATAAAATGAAATAGAAAACACTTTTTTGAAAAGCCATTGTTTTTATTGAAAAATATTGCAATTTACTTGAGTATTTTTTGAGAACAGATCAGTCGGATCTGTATACATGTATATCTTATACCTATACTTTGCGCACCTTACATGTACAGTATGTGCTTACGAATACATGTACTGTACAAATATTAACGTAGCTTTTTAGAGGCTGGAGTAGGAAAGCGGACTAGAAGAGTACATGTAACAACGCTGAAAATTACTAATGCTTCGGCATATTCAATCATTAAGCAATAGGAGAAATTTGTAAAAGTGACTTTTGGAAATTATAATGTCTTCACGTGGCCAATTCACAATGTTATAGTTTAAAACTCAATGACATTTTCGTAGTTTATTATTTTCTCATAATAATGGTATCTCTCTATTTGCAAACTATAGTAATTAACCATTAATTACATTAGCATCTTTGAGCTACGAAAATAAAATAATGAAATACACAGATTTACTTCCAAATCAAGCAGAATTTATAACTATCAAACTTGTTTAGGCAAAACACAGTGTTCATTATAAAATAAATTTATTTCATTACTTTATTTACTCATAAAAATTGCTTGCTCAAGCTTTCAGATACGTTAGTTTGGTGAGAATGCGTGACAACAGATCTTTATGCTCGTAACCCTCATAGTCCAAAGCTATATGCACATGTATGGGTAGAATCATGAGCCATTGGAAAAAAGCCGGAAATGCAAACATATTCGCGAACAACAACATCGAAAAGGAGCTATGGTTCCACATTGACGTCATTATGAAAAGGCCATAGGATCATATGTGCTACTAGCGCAAACTGCGCAGTAGCTTATACCTCCATTAAATCAAAATCACTTTAAGGGTCATTCCACAAACAGCTTGTAGAGGACGTGTATCAGTATACTGTACCGCATAATAAACATTATCCATGACTTTTCATGCATTTTTAAACATTTTATCAAATTACGTGACGCCGCGAAGACAACATTATAATGCAAATAGTAAAAAATGGGGGGGGGGGGGGATTGGTGAAAGACAACGCTAACGTCTTAACGCCATAGCACGAAAAATCGACTAATGAAATAGTATACGCGTACAGAATAATAAGGTTAACTTTTAATAATAACATTACTAATTAGACGCCGTTAATATCTGCAAATATAAACTTTAAAAAAAAAACTTGTTAGTTTATTCACTGCATCAGTCTGCATGCAATCAAAACAGTTGGCGATTGACAAATTCTATTCATGCCAAAAGATAATAGACCATACAGTGTATACTGAAAATTTATCTTACCGTACTAGTAATGTATAAATTATGAGATTTAAAATTTTGAAACAGCGTTAAATTTAATATCTATACAAGGAAATGCAATCTCATCCTTAGGTTTCGAGGGATTATTTATAAAATTAACGTTTGTCTGAAAAAGAAACATTTCAATCTAGAAACCCGAGTAGTCGAGTATATCAAACACAGTGCAATCGATTTTATGCGCGTTTATGTGCTACAAAATTGGATCAAAATCCACTCGTATTCGACCAGGTCTAATAGGCTAACATTGTTAATATCCGGCATATTGGATGTCCTCTGGCCCTGAAGATTAAACATCCAATCAGTTGCTTTTTAATGGCGGATTGGGATTAAAATTATGACCACATCAAAACAATTATTAGATTCCGTAGTCAATTTATAATTGATATTAAGTTTGGCCTGGTTAGAACACAATTCAAGTGATCATTCATGGGGACTTAAATTAGATGATAGATATAGTCACTTCTAACAGCCACATAATATTCATATTTTATTTATCTAATGTAAGGGTTATTTACGTTAGAGGGATATTAAGGAATCAAACATAGAAATATAGAGTATATACAGTATAATCGAAACAAACAGCATTTACATGTATTTAATTAAATCCCCAAACACTGCAATTAGGAATAAAGTGTCCGTTTTTCAAGAAATGTTGGCAGCATTATACTACGTATTTCAAAGTAATTGCAGTACGGCAATTGCCTTCCTTAGCGACACTTGCCCTGTATGAAAAATACCTCGTATTAAGATTGCGCCATAAAATGAAAAAAAAATTACATTTATGAAACATGAAAGCCAGACCTCTAACAGCAAGGGCATTCAAAAGCAACCCTTTTGTCAGTAATTAGGTTTTTTTTATCTACTAACTCGTATTTTCATGAAACCACGCAATAAAGCCAACACTAATGAATATCATGATTCATTAATGTATTAGCAGCGAGATCCGATTGCCTTTTTACGTGTCAAAAGCCAGGAAACATCGATATTTCGTTTACAATAGAATCTTCCTTAGTATGAGAAAATTATTGCATGTGCTGATAGCAATTCCCCACGCAAGGTAAATTGAAAGCAATGCTTTACGGCGATATTTCATGCCCTCTTTCAATATTTGCAACCTCATATTCATTATTAAAAAGAAACCACAATATGTTAACGCCAATGATCCAATTACAGCCAAACAATTTTAGCTCATTCTGTACATAAGCTCGTGCCACAACAAAAATTTCGGTGGAAAGAAATAAGCCATAAAAATAAAAAAATAAAAGTAATGGTTAAAAATTAAAAAACGCAACCGACTCATAAAATTACTGGCACAATAAACCACTTCAACGTTAATTCCATTGCTTTAGGTGTCATCAATGAGGAAAAAGTATAAACAGGTACTGCATACAGTGTATGTACATTAAATCTGATCGTATGTCAATTGCATCGCGTGCGATTTCTCGATTAAATGTCAGTCTCGTGCGAGGATGATTGACCATATAAATTAAATACGATGCAGCAAACGTAAATGTTTCACGCAACGAGAATTCAAGGCACTTGTGTAAACTTTTATCACGGAAAAACCAGAACAAATATTTTGATTTGCTCTAAAAAAAACGGATAATTTGGTAAGAACACGCAAGAAACCGTAGATGGGACATTTACGGTTTCTTGCGTAGGTTTAACATTCTTTAAATTAAGGAAACTTTGATATACATGTACACTACAGTAGGCTATGTCAGCTTTCAAAACTTCCCTATTTCATAACAGCAACGTGCACTGCAATACAGTTGCGCATTGCCTGATTGCCAAACCATTTAAAAATAAAGTAATGCTGCAGACTTCAGCATGCAAACCATAAATGCTTTTTATCTAATAACATTAAGCTATTACATGTTAAAATGCTATATCTACACAAAAGCATCTAAATAATCGAACTTTTTCATGATGCACACAGGCCTACATTTGCCATATTCATCCTCAACAGCGTTATACTCAGGAGATGGCGTACGTAGGTGCTAGTAGATCAGATGTAACCGTAAATGTAAATTAAGTTCCGCCTGGCGACGCATGCGTTCTAAGCATTTTTTGCTCCACGTGAACATTTATCGTGAATTCGATTTATAATCAAACTCACGCCGCCAGGCGGAGCATAATCTACATTTACATTCGACGTGCCCGTATTCCTATAGTTTACCGTACCTTTATTGTAGGTACATGTAAATGCCTTAAAAGCCGATTGCATCTGACAAGCCCAGCGGCTGACTGTTGTCAAGGATAATGCTACAAAGGGGTCATTTTGGTTGCTTACAAGCAATATTGGTGAATCCCTCGTAAGAGCTAATCCCAATGTGATGAGCTCTTACTTTAACGATGTTAACTTTGGTGGCAAAATGCACCGAAAGAATTTGCCATAAGATCTCGGTCTAGAGCGTATATAACGTGTGTATATTGCTCGTTAGCTGAACATGGTTGCCTAGAAAGTAGCCGAGCGAAGAGATGTTCATTCATTCTGTTCCTTTCCACCTAATTTGCTTTCTTGCTTTTTGCTAGCGTTTTTACTTCTTCTGCCTCTAGACAACACCGAAATTAGTAAATATACGCGCGCTTATTGTCATTTGGAAGAACAGCCAAAAACATGATGCACTTTGGCAGATTCGTAATGTTCTTGCAAATCATCAGAATGAAGAAACGCACCTTATGTATACAACGTAATATTGCATATATTTATACGGGGTGAATTATACAAGTTATTGACAGTAAATGGAATCCCAGTTGAAGAAATACCCGTATAAAACATACTGTATTGGAACTGCGTTTTTAAATAACATTACTGTACATGTAGATCGTGAGTATGTTTGCTTTCAAAATATGTTGCGCATTGTATCAATTTTTCACGCCACTACTTACATTGTGGGCATTGTGAATGGTTTCACCTTTGGTGTGAATTAATGTGGAAATGAATACAACACTCCTTGACGAGTGTACGTACTAAAAAGCCTAAAAACTTCCCAAAATGTATTGCAGATTCCATTCGTAGAAATAGTGGCTATTGCAATTTATATTTCTCTGACAAAGGATGCATTTATTTACGCAGCGTACTTTGTGTTTTCTGTTCAATATGAATTTAAGTTATCCCAGAAAAGAAAAAGGATAAAAAGCATTCGTGTGCTACTCGAAAATCGCTATATACAGTAGAGGACATCGCGCAGACGTTGTACATGTCCTTTACAAATTCTCCATCAAATATTGCAGTGAAGCAGAATCAAAAATAACAAACAGTGCGTACTTGTCTTCGCATTCTCTGCGAAATAAAATTCGTAGCTTAATTTCGTACCGCAAACCTGGGTTTTTCAAGCGTTTTTCACCCGCGACTATTTCCATTAGGAAAATAGAAAAAAATAACGAAGCTCTCAGTTTAAGAATCCCTGCCATAAACAAATGTTGTGTCTCTTCTTAAATGCTCTTTTCCAACCAACTCTGTTCTTCTAACTTGTGTTGAGACACGATCAATTTTAATCCATAATTCCAAAAGCGTCTTCAGATACAATTGTGAAAGAATTTTAATGATCAGGTATAGACGTTTATATTTTATCGGGTTGCTTAAATGAAAAACTTTTGAGGGAAGAGTGAATAATCTGTGAAAATACACGTGGTCAGGAAAACCAGAACCGCGGGAATTTGTAATATACATGTACAGGTGCTTATACATGTAGGCCTACATTGTATTTCTCCAATACATGTATACAGCATATAAAATCTATTCCTAAACCTTTGGCCCATTCATTCAAAGGTCTCCGTATAATCTTTGGTGCATCGCTCCTCGTACATTACTCAAAACAAACCTTTCATTCCGAGAATAATTTATGATGTTGTTGCACATTAGTCTTCGCCCTATCTGAGCAATGTGTCAAGTCAATGCATTTATTTTTTTCATGAAAAAGTAGAAAATGAAGTCTGGTAAGATACTTCACAATAGACAAGCTGTATATTTGTTATTCGAAGAGCAAGGCACGAGTCAAACCTTCTAAAGAAACATGACTTTTAGCGAGATTAAAGCATGAGTGGTAAAAATGGATGACTAGCAGCATAAATGTGATGAAAAGTGGAAAGTTAGCCTATATATTCAAAAATTAGTTTAATTTTAATTTCACACGGAACCGTTGAAATGGAATTCACGAACTTTGAGCAGTGCATAATAACAAACCGTAGATGCCTGATTTAAACAATGTAAAAAAGAAAATGTTTATTTGTATGCATTACGTTTCAAACTTCAATAACGATTTTATCCACTGTATAATGGATCAATTTTAGTAACTAATTTAAAAATAAGAACCCCAAGAACCTCAATATTATATTTTAAATGGAATTTGTTCCTTTCTCCGAAACTTCATAAAGTAGATTTTCTGAAAAATTTGTATCGCCATTTAATAATTACTCTTACATTTCCAGGCATAAAAAGCATTTAAACGACGAGTGTTCATGTAAGAGACATCGAAGGCATCAAGGAAGGGAACAAAATCTGCAAATCCCATGTTATTTGCATGTCAAAAGGGTTCCGCCAGTTAATCCATCGTCTCCCATTCACGACTTATAGCAAGATTGCATTTTCACATTAAAAGGCTGTCACATGATATTCTAGTTTAGATTTGTTTTTATATAGAAAGGCCATATAAGCAGCACCCATTACGTTAATAAAAAAGAGTTATTAGCATCACAATGGGGAGATTGTTATTAGAAATTTCAATTTGCCAAGTATACTGATATTTCTCCTATCTTTCAACAACAACAAAATCACAATCTGAATCATGGAATTTCATTAAAGGACCATGAACATAATGTTCATTATATCTTCGATAATAAAATTTAAAAAAACGTGAAAACCCACAATGTAACCCATATGGAAAAAATATTTCAAAATATGTTTGGTATATATGGAACATATACTGAAATCGGCCCAATTCCATATATATTCCATATATGCCATATATATATTATCCATATATTGCACTTATATTATATTTTCGACCAATATATGGATAATATATTATCCATATATCCATATATTGGTCAAAATTAATATATGGATAATATATTATTCATATATCCATATATTGGTCAAAAATATAATACATGTGCAATATATGGAATATATATGGAATTGGGCCAATTTCAGTATACGTAAATACGGAAATAAAAGCCGGACCCGCAATACGCGCCTACCTCAATTAATCGCCGGGGGATTTCTCAAAAATTG
>JAQGAO010007631.1:0-11115 GCA_034697705.1 Ommatoiulus sabulosus
TAAATATACTGAATCAGTTTTCTGACGAGAAATTGGATAAACTTTTAAAACAGGTAAAATTGGAGCAGGTTTCAAATTCGATGCTGAACATGAACTTTCCCCTTCAGTCTTTCAAAACTGCTGTCATCGATAAGCATCCTCAGAAGTTAAATGAAATATTTGATAAGTACGGCAATCCTCCAGGACTGATGCGGGTCATGTGGCAAAATGTAGAATTCACTCACTGCATCGAGTATATCAAACAATTTATTGTGAAAGAAGACCAGAAAGGTCTACACAGTCTATTGCAGTTTGTGCCTTGCGAGGAATGCAGGAAATCGTCTTTCGAAACATGGATCGCTTTCCACACTGCCGTCTTTGATAAAGCATATTGGTTATACAAGCATGATATTAGAAAATCAATCCTCCTATCTTTATTAGATGATTACTCCTCCATCCACGGCTATTACAATTCATTCACGATCTGGGAATATTTTCTGATCTTATTCGGATGCTTGTACCTGAACTTTTCCAATTTGACTAATGCGAAAGCTGCAATTAAGGGTGAACTTTCGACCTACAAAGCTTACTATCGTAAATTATCGTATTATCTATAATCTGGGTGCACAAAATTCCAGGAAGATATAAAAATGTAACATTTTCATTCTAATCTGGAATTAGAAATTTAAAAAAAATCAATTAAGATTTCTAAATACACTAAATATAAAAAATTAGCAACTATATGATGTTCCCAGCTGCCATTATGTGCGTATTCTATTCAGTCGATTTGGTTGACAACACGCATCGAAGTTATTTTACGATGCTATTTTTCACGTTAATTTCTCGCGAGTTTTAAATTGCGCAAGCGTCAAATTCACAAATGTTGCGAATTACGTTTTATAATTGAGGATTATTCAATTGTTCAAACATGTTTCATTGATGTTTCGTAAAGCGAAAACTACATTGTAACTTATGCGTGAATTAGTTTCTATGTATTTGTGAATTATTTCTAGCACGTTGGAATTTATGATCTTTTTGTAACATATGTTTGAGTATCGTGTTAAAATAAAAACTGTGTGAGATTTTCATAAAAGTTGGTTTGTCTAAATAACTCTTTAATATTTACCAATTAGAAAATTTCTCTGTATTGATTAATTCAAACCGAGTCAAATAAAATTGTTAATGTATTTTCAAAACTGTTAAAAAATTTAGCTATTACATGTACAATTTCTGCAAAGTTGCATTTATTAAAAGGTAAATATTTTTTACATGAAATAAATATTTCAGTACTTCCTGATATCCGTCATCTGAAGTACATTTAAGCTTAAACTTTTCGTGAATACTTAAAAATAAACAGTAATAGATAAATGGAAAACAAAACATTTTCTGAAAAAAAGTCTACAACGAGGATGTTATAGGCTTACCCATATAACATATTCAGAGGATACATGTCTATAATCGTATGAAATATATTGTTTTTCTAAACCATGTTATCATTTTTTGAGAAAGACTAAACATAAACAATACTGAATAACAATAGTTAGTTTTGCGAGAAAATAACAAATTTCGTGGATACGTTTAACAAAATACACGTGCATTTAAATTGTCACGTAATTTTTTTTGTGGGCGTTTTAAATTATGGTCATTTTATTTGCGTTTAGGCTATACTGTGTGAAATGAAACATTTCATGCAAAAGCTAAAAATTTAAATAAAATCGCGATTTAAATATTAAAAAAAAATACATTTTCAATTCATGACAAACTAAGCTCGAAGCGCTAAAGAAATACAAATATTTTAAAATATTGTTACTTTTGACACATGTAAGACCAATGTAAAACAAATGTAAAACCATCCGCGTAATTTATACATTTTTACTATGACCCTTAGGCTATTTCACTTTACCAATATCTTGTAAATGTTAAATTAACTTTAAATTTAAATAGTTCTACTAATTTAGCCATGCCGCAACTCGAATCGGGTGCAATTTCTGCAACTTTGTTGTAGAATTCAAGAAACGTTTTGATTGCGTTAATTTTACAAATAAAAAAAACGTTACTTATTTTATAAAAACAAAACACTGTCATATTGACATCTAAATGTTCGATAATAAGCTAAGTCAGTTGATAGCACTTTTATTATAAGTTACATTCTACAATTAACCCAAAAGCCACAACAAATCGCACCTCTAAAGTGACGCAACTGAAAAAATTGTTAATTTCCAGGTTCAATTGTGCTATATGAAGTATGGTTCTATCGTTAGAAATCATCAACTGTAATTCTAAACTTTTAAAGAAACAAAGTTTATTTAAAAAAAATACACGTTTTGGTCCATACTTTTCAAATAATTACGAAACTGTTACGTTCTCTCTGTCGGGTAGCATTAATACCCCACGCATCGTCGCAAGATTAAAAATTTGATGAAGATAAGATTTAAATTATTTTTAATGGAAAAATACTAGAAGGCAGAATACGAAGATAAAACATTAACGAACTAAATTGCGAAACTATTTATTCTTATAGTAATGGATTTATCTAAAACTAGAAATAACGCAATACTGCAGCGAAGATAGACGATGTTAACTGAAATTATTCTAATAAATTATGATAGAAATAATCCTAATATATGTTTAAATGATGTTTTCATTTACGCTCGCTAAATGTCCTGAATTAAAATCATACGAAAACTAAATCAAATACAATTTTTGTTTTCATGAAGAATTTTGAAACAACACGAGTTACGGATTATAAAATTATCATCGACAAACAGTTAAAACTTATTGTAAATGAAAATTACCTTAATTTTAGTTAAATTTGATTCAGTTTTTGCCAAGCAAAAGCGGCCAGAATATACTGTAAATAAATATATTCTTGCAAAGTTTCAAACACAAGAATAAATTTGGAAATATATTTATTTGAAATTAATTTTCAGTTGTTCCAACTTTGTTTTATCGTGACATAACTTTATACCACGTTATTTATTATTCATCAAAGACATTTACTGGATGTTATTATGTTTATTTTTACAACAGTATTTGTCAAAACATCGAAGTTAATCATTGTTCCATTATCAAACATTAAAGTTTCGCATACCATGATCAGTAGTTTTTGTGTCATTTGATAACAAACAATGGATGAATCGAAACAAACAGTTTACGGATTCATTTTATTTTTAGATATTTTTCATAACTTTATCATGTTTTTTCTTAAATAAAAACGCACGTTTGAACATTATCGATAAAGGATGTAAGTTATCTTAAAAATTAAAACATTTCAACAAGGCAAATTCTGATGAATTGGTTGGCTGAGTTAATGGACCGTTAGTTGTAATCTCTCGTTAAGTAGCCTGTTTCTCATCACCTTGATTCGAATTATTTTTCAGATAAATCGAAGAAATTGTCGCAAAATCAGTTGGACGAATTAACTTTTTTGGATATGAAGGTTCTTTGAAGGACTTAAGCTGTTGTTGTTGCGAGTCTTCGGCTATTTATCATTTTACTACCAATTGCAAACACCTGTTTTGCAATTATTGTCATTTGAGATGTTTCGACACGCCTTGTCCCAAATGCAAAATTTTGATTAAGACTTTAAGAATGGCTTCTGTGACCTTCGTCAAATGGCAAACTGGACTTTCAATTTGTAAAACGTACCAATTTTTTCCAATATATTAAGCTTGAAAAAGTTTCAAAAGTTTTAACAAATGTAGAACATTATGCAAAATTGCTGTTTAGCTTGACAAAGTTGCATCATTTTTACAACATTGACATTCATTTACGTAAAAATGCAGACCTATTGAGTGTAATTTTTCATTATTTATTTTGAAAATGGGAATATCAAAAACAGGTAGGCCACTTCTTGTCAATATTTACCTAAATTAGTTAAATAAGAATTATATTTATTTATTGACATAACCACATCGCAAAATGTTAATTCTATGCCAAAAAGCTTTTGGTCAAAGATGTACAGACCACATCCAACAGATGACATTAAAAACAGTTTGTAGACAAGAATGATTGATTGATTGCAAGAAATGATGAAATTAATAAAAACTGAGAACAGGAAGCACTAATATGCTGTCAGAAACGTAGAGAAGTGAATTCAAACAACTTCGAGATGTTTTGAAGAACAACTTGAGCCAATTAAAGGAGTCAATTAAACGGCATTGTGATGGCGGGAGATATTCCAGGCCCAAGGTTCATTGGGGAATCAAGGAATGTGGGCTTAGTAATTACGGATGGTGAAAATATACCAGGCCCAAGGTTAATTGGGGAGTTAGGAATGGGGGTTTAGCATGTAAGGAATGTGACTGCCATAATTGGGTGCCCCAGAATGCAAGGGGCGGATATTGGTATATAAACCCCGGGATAGCCTGGGAATAGGCAGTCCGTATCTAGGTGGAGGAGAGGAGACGTGGGTGAGTGGTTGCGCTAAGTTCTTGCTGGCCCTCGCACTTATGTTCTGGGTGCTTGTAAATTCATATAGAATTGGGACCTGTTCTGTTATCTTATGATTGCATTTGTCTATGTTTTGGACCGGAATAAACAGTGTTAACCCCTTTAATTTGCGTATTGAGTACTCTTGCTCGCAGGAGCCACCATTCGGCTACGTTCCGGACGCCGGGTGGCGTCACATGGTGGAGGTGCGGGCTTTAGCCTTTCTCAACATTTGGCTACACCCCTAGCGCAGATGGAAGAGAGGGAGGAGGTAATAGAGAACCCCGAGGGGGAGGGATTGAGTTTAGAAGCGTTACGTACTCAGGTAGATAGAATTGAACGATTTCTCGAAACCGAACTGGCAACACCAGCCAGGGGAGTAATGACAACAGGTTTAAGGACGATGTTAAAAGCCTGGAATGAGGAGGAGGATAAGGGGAAAAAGCAAAAGCCACGGCGACCGTCCCGAAAAAGTGGTAGAGTTGGGTTTGATGAGGCCTTGGGGCAAACTAGTGAAGTAGAGGGTGAGGAGGATGACGAAGAATTTCAGGATAGTGAAGAGAATATGAACCCCCCCCCCAAGGTACCCCCGATATTTGCGGAGCGAAAGATTAAATTTGCTAATGACGAGGAGTCAGATTTTGAAGTAAATTACTCGACGTTGTTTACGGAGGCATGTAAGGCAGTATTGGTCCTGGAAAGATGGAAGGCCAAAGTGACTAAAGGGAGTGATGAGTTAAAATTTATTGGAGAAAAATTGGGACTAATACTAAGTGACTTAGGATTGGATAAACAAGTGGGAGCCCTAGTGGGAACACTGCCGGTGGCATCGAATGCACCAATTATGATCCATGCACGCCCTGATAGGTTACCAACGTTTAACGGCCTGAAAGATCCTAAAGAGTTCCTTAGGGACTTTGAGGATATTGCGGGGGCAGACGGGTACCAGGAGGCGGACCTAGTCCAACAATGTCGATCTAGGTTGACGGGTGCAGCGGAAATGTGGGCGAAGAAATCGCAAAAGAAATTTAAAAATGCGACCTGGACAATGTTCAAGGCTGAATTTTTGGAATACTTCTTCGACCCAAGCCAATATAAGGGGTATTCTACGAAACTGGCTTTGCGTAAACATAAGGTGGGGGAACTCCTCTTGGACTATATTGCAGAGGTAGAATATTTATGTAGTAAATGTGAACCCCCGATGGCAGAGCCAGCTATCAAGGAGAATTTGTTTAAAGGACTTCAGCCAGACTATAAGAAACACATGTCAGGCCATTATGGCTTAGCTTTGGGAAAGTATAGGCAGCTTCTGATAGAGTACGAAAAGGCTAGTGTAGGTGAGGAAGCCCCTACAACGACTAACGTGAAAGGAGGGGTATACCAGGGCAAAGGGAAAGGGCCACCGACGGCCGCGAAAGATAGTAAGGGACAGGCCACATCGGCGGGGGGTAAGAAAGATTTCCTCTGTTATCGGTGTGGACAGGTGGGTCATATGGCATGGGGATGTCCCTTAACAATTGCGGACCACGAAAAACAGGCGGCAAAAGAGGTAGAAGAGAAGAAGACGCAACAGAATAGGGCGCTAGTTCTACAGCGCCAGGCGGTAAAACCGCAAACCTTGGCAAGGATTAAGGTGGCAGCAGATGAAAAATTCCTGCTGGCTCTTATCGATGGCGCTTCTTCGTTGTCAATTATTTCTCCGGAGACGTTGACTATTTGGGACTGACCCCGTATGAATTGCCATATGAAGCTTGCACACCCCTGAAAGACGCATGTAGTCAGGTTAATACGTCGAGAGGGGCGGTGGACCTCAAATTTATAGTCCTGGGCAAGGAGTGGTTATATCAGTTTATAGTATGGGAAAAATTGCCAGAACCTTTAGTGCTGGGAATGGATTTTCAGGCTATGTCTGGCTTGACAATTTTCCCGTCCACATGGGTTATTTTCTATGAAAAGGAGCCAGAGAAAAAGGTTTCCTTTAGCCAGGCGCTGTTGAGGGACCCCTGTACGATGGCGGAAGCCGAGGTGGAATTTGAGGAACAGGAGACGGACAAATACAGGATTTGTAGGTTGGCTTGTGTGCCAATAACGACAGTCACGGCAGTAGTGTTGTCGCCCTGTTCGGTTTCGTTACCCTAATGTTGGGTATCAGGAGCAGCACCGGTGGGGGAGCGGATGATTGTGGGACCCTCCCCAAAAGCGTTGATGGACATTCGCCCGGCGTATGGGGTATTCCTTTCCCAAGGGAAGCAATGTAGGCCGTTTGAGGTGGCTAATCTGTCCGCATCTGAGATCAGATTAAATGGTGGCCAGATATTGGCGTTGGCAGCCCCCTTAGAGGATGAGGATGACATAATTCAGGTTGATGGAAAGATGGGAGGTGGGGCAGGCCCAAAGTCAGTGGAAGATTTTGAGACCTTTCGAACAGCGTTGAATATCGACCCAGATTTGGATAGTGAAAAAAGGGATAAATTGATTGCGTTGTTAGCGCAGTTTAGAGAAGTATTTGCGCTGACGACGGCTGAATTTCAGATGAGCAGGCTGCCCGCACATACGATTAACGTACAAGGGGCACGGCCGATTTATCAGGCGGCTCGTAGAACTACGGAGCCGATGAGGCAAATCATTAAACAGGGAATTGACGATATGCTAGAATGTGAGGTGATAGAAAGGAGTAAAAGCCCCTATTCTAGCCCCGTCGTAATTGTTAGGAAGAAGGACGGGGCATTTCGATTTTGTATAGATTATCGAAAATTAAACCTAGTGACCAAGTTGGATAGCTACCCGATTCCACGCATTGATGATGCGTTGGACTCCTTACAAGGATCGGACTGGTTTGCCACCCTAGACTTGATGTCAGGGTATTGGCAACTACTTATGGCGAAGGCGGATAAAGAGAAAACAGCGTTCTCGTGTTCAGAGGGGCATTTTCAATTTCTTAGAATGCCATTTGGCTTATGTAACGCCCCAGCTACGATGCAGAGAGGGCTAGACCAAATTTTGTTTGGCCTTAAATGGGAGAAATGTCTAGTTTATCTAGATGATATTATTATCTTTGCTAAAGAGTTTGCGCTGTTTTTGGGAAATCTGGAGGATGTATTTAAAGTCCTCCGAAAGTACAACCTCCGCCTCCGACCAAAAAAATGTTTCTTTGCATTTCGGTGTATTAAGTACCTGGGGCATCTGGTCAGTCGTGAGGGGGTATCTGTAGATCCAGAAAAAGTAGAAGCGGTGGAAGCTTTTCCGAAACCGCTATCTCGTACCGCGGTGCGGAGTTTCCTGGGATTAGCAGGCTACTATAGGAGATTTATCAAGGACTTCTCCAGGGTTGCCTTACCACTCACGACACTGACCAGCGAACGAGTAGCCTTCTGCTGGACAGAAGACTGCCAAAGAGCTTTCGAAGCGCTGAAGTTGGCACTGATTACGGCCCCGGTGCTGGCAATGTTTAACCCGGCGGAACCACTGACCCTATATACGGACGCATCCCTGAAAGGGTTGGGGGCAGTTTTACACCAAGGGGAAGGAAAGAAACAGAGAGTATTGGCATATGCCAGTAGGGTGTTGACAGGGGCAGAGACCCGTTATACTGTAACTGAATTGGAGGCCCTAGCTGTCGTCTGGTCAACGGAGAAATTCAGACATTACCTATTTGGGAAATCGTTTGTCATAATTTTGGACCATCATGCGTTATGTTGGTTAAAACAGATCAAAGACCCCTCCTCCAGGTTAAGCCGGTGGATGGGCAAGCTGGAGGAGTTCAGTTACGAAATCAAATACCGGAAAGGGGGTCTCCATGCGAACGCGGATTGTCTCAGCCGGTTCTCCATGGAGGCTGTACCCCATGAAGCTGACGATGATGCCTGCCTTTTCCTGTTGACGGCGACAGACATGATAGCGGAACAAGCCCGGGATAAACAGTTGAGTGAGTTGAGAGCGAAGGCTACCCAACAAGCTGGATCAAAGTGGGGTTACGTGGTTTTGGGGGAGGTATTGTATTACTTTGCCCCGGGAGCTACCCCGAGATTATTGGTGGTTGTCCCTGAAAATTTGAGGACGAAGGTGTTGGAGGCTTGCCACGATGACCCACTAGCGGGGCATTTTGGGTCGACTAAGACTGTCGCTTTACTGAGTCGTTCCTATTACTGGCCAGCCTGGAAAAGAGATGTGGTAAGGCGGGTAGAGGCGTGTCCATTGTGCCAACGTTTTAAATTGTCTAAACAAGCAGAGGCTGGAATGATGCAGCCTATTGAACCGTTGGGGATGGCCCAAATGTGGGCGTTTGACTTCGCTGGACCCCTGCCTAAGGGGGCAGCGGGAGTAACGTTCATTATTGTGGCAGTTGAATATGCCTCCCGATTTTGTGTGGCGCGGGCAGTTAAGAAACAAAATGCCCCCACGTTGATAAAGTTTTTTTCTGAGTTAATTTTGCAGTTTATGGCGCCTCAAAAATTGATCTCGGACAGTGGTACGCCCCAGAAGAGTGGGCTTTTTCAACGGTTCTTGGCAGAGAATGGCATCGAGCACGGCCTGTCGACACCTTATCACCAACAGGCGAATGGGCTGGCAGAAAGGACGATCCAGACATTAATGGTTATGCTTCGCATGAGGGTAAATACCCATCAGGGGTTAAAGGATTGGAGTAAGTGGCTAGCCCCATCTGTGGCGGCGTATAATTTCTCTGAGCAGGCTTCCCTTAAGTACTCCTTATTTCGATTATTGTTTGGATATGAACCCCGTTTGCCAGTGGAGAATCTAATCGGCCCGAAGATTGTATTGCCCCCCGTTTTTTCTATTTCTGACATTAGGTGCAGGGCTGATACCAATTTGCAGAAGGCCCAAGGGGGCCAGAAACTTACTTTCGATAAGCGGCGCCAGAATGCGCAGTTTTTGGTGGATGATTGGGTCCTAGTAAAGGATTAGGCCCCGGCACGGGCTGGCGAGGGCAAGTTGAAAGGCCCATTTCACGGACCCTATCGTATCGTACGACGTGCCTCAGACGTGAATTATGTTGTTGAAGACACGCGTGGAGCTCGTGCACGCGAAACCACATGGCACGTATCAAATCTTAAGCGATACGTCCCGAGCAGGACTCCGTTGACTCCAGCGGATGTGACGTCAGCAACTTTCCGGCCATCGGCTGTTCAGCCGGCTCAGCCGACGGACGCGCCTTTGTTATTGCTATTAGAGGCTTTACGTGAGTTTGTTGTGGTCCCCAGTGAACTCTGCAAAGTGGGGGAAGAAATGGCGCACCGTTTGGAATCGAATATTTTGGATGGTGATGACATTGACTGGAAGTTTCAGTTCGAAATTGAGGATGAAATCGTGGCGGCGGGACGGGGCGGTGGACGGTTGCGCAGAGGTAGGCCTTCTGGCGGTCGAGAGTCGTGGGCACAAGGTGACTGGTTAATGGCACAGTCTATGGCAGTTCTTGAGTCGTGTGATGCGGCAGTGCGGCTGAATATTTCCTTGGCCCCGGCGGTGGATAAGAAGAGTGGCGATTTAGCCTGGGTTACTCAAGCCGATGTCTTGGATTGGGCCTCAAAGGCTCATTATGCTTCGGCCCCGGTGCTACCTTGTGTCAACGAGGACGATGTACTAATGAATAGGAGTACCTCGGAGGGGCATATTGTGTCAGCGGTTTTGGACAGCTGGAACGAGCCAGTCCCATATTTCCGTCGGCAGGGGCAGGCCGCCCAAGTGTTGGTGGATCAGGCCACTCAGACACCCCAGGAAGAGGTGCTTCGCCCCTTGATGGTATTCGATCAGGCCCTCCAGACCGAGGGGGACCAGATGCCAGATGCCTCCAGACCAGATGCTGTGGTGAGGGTCGAACGGGCCTCCCAAACACAGGCGACGGTGGGGCGAATGGTGTCGTCTGATACCCAGACGAATTACTTGGATGAATTGTTGCCATTATATGCCATCTTGGATCGGCGTAGGGAGCGAGTTCCCCCCGCGCATTTTCAGGCGTGGCATTCACCATTGGCCGTAGGATTGTACCGATTGGCGTATACTCAACTGCATGGACGGCAGGGTGAAGAGTTCAACTGGCCGGACCCATGAGCCATTCGTGCGGCGGATCATTTCCGCCTTAACCTGGGAGAACCTGAACGATGCGTGCTGGATCTGGAGGAGGATGCGCCCTCGGAGAGCAACATCCGGACAGCGCAACGGCAAGCGCGGCGAAACCACGCAAGATGGAGAGACTTGGCTGCAGGACGTCAGTCCCACCAGCGGCCTAGTCTGGTTCGACGGGGACCTTTTCGCCCGGATTTCTCAACTAGGGGCAGTGGATCATCACAGTGCCTCAGAGGTGGACCACCTAGGAACCAGCCGTGGCGTAATTGATGTAGTTATCTGAAGATTGTTCAAAATTTTTTTTGTAGTTCTTTTGTGTGTTACGTTACCTTAGTTGTGAGGTTTTATTTAGGGTAGTGGTTAGCCCCATTTTTTTTTAGCGTTCCCCGTTGGGATTAGTCTTATTTAGGTTTATCTGTGATATTTGTTATTTGTATTTTTGGGGAATTTAATTGTTGTTTTATTCGCCACGGAGTGGTCGAATGTTTAGTAGAGGGATGTGATGATAGGAGACATTCCAGGCCCAAGGTTAATTGGGAAATCAAGGAATGTGTGCTTAGTAATTAAGGATGGTGGAGACATTCCAGGCCCAAGGTTAATTGGGGAGTTTAGGAATGCGGGTTT